>JABXWE010102504.1:0-18347 GCA_014611495.1 Limonius californicus
TACGTATGCTAGGCCACAAAATGGTGTAAAATAAATCAAGCATATTATATGTTGTTTGCAGTAGGCATTAAAATAAAAAAGCTGCGAAAAATAAACAATTTATTTTTATATCAAAAAACCTATGAAAGTACCGGTTATTTACATTATAAAACTAAACATAAATTTTCTAGTGTAATAAATTAAACAAAAATTATAAATTATTGTTTCTTAAACGCTTTATATCTGTTCTTAATATTAAGTTGGTCTGCCCGTTTTAATTGAAATGGGCCGCCACCAATTAAATTAATAGGGCCGTAAAAAATAAAATCTTTTTTGACGGTATCAATGTCTTCTGTTCGGGGCCAAATAAATGTGTCGAGCTCTGGTTTTAGACACTTTATTCTATAATGTGCGTTTCCTCTATCTTCAATTATCCGACCAATAAACCACGACTGGTCATAAAAAACCGCGTAATAGTTTTCTAAGTGAACCTCAAACTTGGTAGTTTTCGATAAATTTTCTGATTTACATGGTATATCATCTGAATACTCCAAATCATCAGAGCTATCCGAGGAGTCATCAAGTTCCATCACTTCGGAGTCAGTGGAGGAGTCAATGCTTGTGCCACGAGCTTGATTCATGGGTAGTTTCTGTTTAATCTTTTTTGTAGTCAAGATCGGCTGAACATTTTTGGAATGTGATTTCTTTGGTGTTTTCTTTATACTGCCTATAAATCTTTTTAATCGGTCAGTACTTACTCTACCGTTAGACTGATCTAAAAGCCAGCAGTACGATGACTTTTTAATAATCGAGGATTTTTTACCGACAATGATCTTTACATACGGTGACTTTTCTGATACACTATGCACTTTTTCGGAAAAGTCTTTTAAACTTATAGAACTCGTTTCCAAAGTATGACATTCGCGATTTTCATTAGAAATTTCGTCCGAAATTAGGTCCATAACCTCGTCCATAACTATATCGTCCTCATTTCTAATATTATTTGTTTTTACCACGTCTTGATCAATTTCATTTTCTTCTTGGGTTTCGTCAACTTCGTCGATGTCTTCGTTCTCCTGTGTATTTTTAAAATTTTGTTTCCGTTTCATTAACGGTACCTGCATATATTTCCAATCGTTCTCTTTTGCATTGATTCCAAAATGTTTCATGTCCTCTATGACATTTTGTAGAGCTTCTTCAACTGTAGCTTTAATATCCAAATCAAGAATTTTTTCTTCCCTGGGAAATGTGAAAGTGCCCCTCAGATCGTTTATGGTATCAATTGTTGTTTTAATTCTCTCAATTCGGTTTAGCATATCCTTTATTTTTTTATTATTATCGTGATCCTCGTTTTTACCGCTTGCGCAGTGTCGAGGCGGTGTGGGGCAAGGCTAAGCTAGTTTGTGCTATGCACAACAGGGTCCGCCTCTGCGGGTTACCGTGTTGGTGCGAAACCATGCTTGGCTTGCCTGTTGTGTGTGAATGTTTTTGTTTATGGTCTTGATACTCCTCTAATGCGACCGTAATTCGAGGAGTGCCATTACTTTGATCCCCAATGGCAAATGGAGACCGGGACCCAGTACCGACCACCCAGGGAATTAGAAAAATTTTCAACCCCTGGAGTGATGCGAACCGGGAAGCGTTTGGTCTATTACATCCAAACCTTGGCCCTCTACCACAGAGCCATCCCCGCCATCTTTATACTAAAATTTATTATTGTAGAATACGTAGAGGTCATGGACCTGGCAGTCCGAAATAAGGATTCACATGCTTGGCTACCAAAAATGCCGATGCTGAACATCTCTGGTTTTAACTCACCGCTTTTAAGCTTCAGTATTAGTTTAATTAAAGCGTGTGCATTTATTTCAATGCAAAGGTAACAACTACTGGTCAGAAAGTTGTCGGTTGTATTATATTCTTTTTTTCCTTTAATCCAGGCTCTCCAGATTCTAGTAAAAAAAGCTCACGGCGCGCGGCGACCACGTGTTGGCCGTTTTATGCAACGCAACGTTGCGCGATATACTAATTCACTTCTAATTTCTTTCTAATTCCCCACTAATTCCACTATTCTCTTACTAATTCCCCGAATTTCCCGAGTAATTTCCCACTAATTCCTTTAATTTCCCACTAATTCCTCTAATTTCCCACCAATTCCTCTAATTCCTTACTAATTCCTAAGGATTGTACACCAAAATTCCCCTGCGGAATACCCCTCGCGAACATAAAAACGAAACACACTTAAAAGAAAAAAACAACTTTAAAAACATGGAGAAAGAAAGAATGCATCAAACACGAGAAATTCTCTTAAAATACAGAAAAGAAATAAAGAATAATAGAAGAATATCTCAAAAACATAGAAACCTCAAGCTCCTATTGAATAATCTCATTAATAACAGATAAAACGCACTTTAAGGAACAACAATTACATAAAAAATATGGAAATGTAAGGAACACGTCAAAGTAGAACATTTACTTCAAAAATGTAGAAAAATTAAAACACATCCCAAAAGAATATTCACATTAAAAACATGGAAATGTGAAACACACTTTTGAAGAAATCCCAAGAGGAAAACATTACAAATACAAAAAAAGCAGAAAACAATATCAAAAGACAATAGTTGTCTTGAAATGAGTGTAAATAAAATACAGACTAAGAAAAAATTAGTATATTAAAAATATTAAAACTAAACACACATCAAATAATTACCTTAAAAACATAAAGATGCAAAAAATACATCAAGGAAGAACAAATATCTCAAAACATGGAAAAGAAAAACATGAATAACTAAAAAACACATTCCAATTATTTCCATAGAAACTGAAAAAAGTAGGAAACATCAAAGGACAGTCATTACTATAAAATGGACATAAAATAATTAACAGGAGAAGAAATATACTCAAAAATCATCGAAAAATATGACACATCAAAAATTAATTACATTAATACTGTAGAAAAGCGATTACATTAAAAACTTGGAAACGTAAAAACACACCTAAGTAGAATATTTACCTTAAAAACATGGAAGGCTTCGAATTGGATATTCCTAGACCGTTCTTTCAACATGTTCATCATAAGCTTTAGATTGTCAGGGTTGGAGATATACCTGGTCATTACCTAACCCAAACATAATTAATAGCAGTGCAGTCAAAGAAGTAAAACAATTAACTTACTGTGAAATTATGCCTGTCGAGCAAGAGCTCACCCAGTAGTTTTAAACTCTGACGGCGTGTGACATAATTCTCAGAATTAAGCAGGCGTTGATAGTGGTTAAATACTTTATCATAGTTCATTTCCAAAAAATCGGCACACAATAACTTATGACGGGTCAATAACTCCTAAAATGTCAGAAGCTTATTAATGCCATCTTCAAAGCAAGTTTAACTCAAAGGGGCCCACCTTAAAAGTAGAGAAGGCATCCGAAGCTATATCAAATGTAGACACTTCAACATATTTAAAGAAATTGTAAAAGTCATCTGAATATAGCATGATTTTTGCCAACGCTTCGTATCTGGCACATTCCCTTAACATAGTACCACAGTTCAAAGCAATTTCTTGATGCTCGTAACTAAAATAAAGATGTAAATTAATAAGACCACCTACAATGTACTTGAACTTTGCACTAACCCAGTCATTAACGTAAATAAAATTTCAGGCTTTGTACAAATGTACTCAACGGTAGGCGATCTGGTTCCAATCTGTCGTCTCAAAATATTATTGAACACTTGCGCAACGTCTTTCTTGCCCTCGAAATCGATGCGATTCAGGTTTTGTATGAGCAGCAGAAGAAGATTGCTGTTGTACAGTTCTTGTGCGAGCTGTGCGACAATGATATCAGTCTGCGGTTCGGCATCGGACGTTCCATACAGCATGTTTTTAATTAGAACTAGGTTTTTGCTAACATCTTCCTGTGCCTTTTCAGCTTTCTTGTCGCCCTTCTCCAGCGAGTTTACCGCTTCTTTAAGCGCCTTCACTACGTCCGCAGGGCTTTTCTGTGACTTTCCGAAAAGAGGCATTTTTATATTTTTACAATTAACGGCACTGGATTTCTTTTTAATTACTTATTAATCTCAGTCAGCGAGCTGACGTCTTCTTCAAACAGGGTCTCGTGTATATCTACTATGACCTAGTGGGGTTAAATTTCTATTGAGTTTGTGTTTGGCTTTTTCAGGAAGTATAATCTGCAGTGTTATAAATTTCTTAACACATCACAAACCATTTAATTTTTTAAAATATAATTTGTCCAAAATTATCTGTCATCTAATTTTGACAGTAATGTGACTTTTCTGCTGGTTCAATTATCACTGCGACAATTCCTAATAGTTCCAATTTTCTCGTTGCAACCAAATTTTTTTATATGCAGTTAAGAGTTGCTTCCAATAATCATACCATTACTTTTTTACTTAAATTTTGAAACTATACCCCTACAATTTTTATAATTTACAACCTCGGACAACTTATTTTCACAAATATACAATTTTATTTATAAGTTGATTATTTTCTCTGTGTATATTTTACGCGAGAAAACTCTTAGTTCTATGGGATGCACAAATGCTGCATTTTTTGTTCAGTGCCTACTTATCATCTAAAAATATATTAATTTATTACTGTATACTTTGTTGGTTTATTTTATTAAGGTGCATCACCTTTAAATAAATTTAGCATGGTTTTCACTTCTTACTATTCACCCAGTACCTTTTCTTTATTAATTTCGACAACTTCTTACTCCCACATCAAAAATTGAACCAACTACCTTTACAGATGGGTATATCTGAATAATTGTTTTTTTCTGTCTCTGCAGATAGTTACCTTTTTTTAGATTTGTCAATCCATGAAGGTTCTTTATGGAGAAATAAATCAACGAATAGAAAACTTGTGTGAATTTACACTTAGATAAATAAATAAATTGCGTATGGGAAATGTTTGCGGGGATATCCGAACACTCGGTTCCGCAACCTGCTGCCACTTTAACCCCATTTGAGGTAGTTAGTGACGTGGCGCATTAACCCAGGAGGACCGACGGTTTTAGGTACTCTCCGAGGCACCGTTACACTTAGATATTAATATTATACTTGGTTTCACACTTACCATGCTGTACGGAGAAAATAGGGCTACATTTTCCTAATGGGAGAACTCATGGCAGTGTTGCCACTACCTCTAAGCTCCTGACAATAGTACATCGGACTGAATTTATTGCAATGTAGTAAATATTCAATTCTCAAAATTTGTAGTGGTTTTAAAATAAATACCTACCCTAATAGTTATAAATAAATGTAAAATGTTGGAAGGCCACTGTTCAAAATCATCTTCAATGCTAAACACTATCTGGCAGCCTGCTCTAGGCAAATTTCTCTTTGAAGATTTAACACTTTAAACCCCTGTGTGAAAATAATTCCATTTTTACCTGAAACTAAAATTGCAACTAAATTTGTCAACATTGTATTTGTATCTCCTCCATACTACATGGCAAGTGTAAAACCACCTACAGTGTAACACATTACATTTATTGTTTGGAGCAAGTTATAACAAATTAGCAGTGCTGGATACTAACTTTAAACTGATATTAATATTCTTCTACCATTCACTGTTAACCAATCACACATTTATGAAGACACACAAATTGCTACAACGAAGTTATGAATTATTCCCAATATCTGTTATAATGGTATATTTCAGTAACAAATATTACATACAAATTGTTCATAGAAAATAGCAAGGTACTTTATGTCTAAACTAATAAGTTAAAGAAGCTGGTCTGTAAATACAAACTGCAATGAAATAGACAAACGATCGTTTCAAAAATATTTAACTACATGTTTTTCTACTACAAGTATCTTTTATAGAGAGATCAAATTAGAGGACTACACTACATTATTTTTCGAGGCCGACTTTAGTACTTAACAAGGAATGTTCCTCACTTAAAAATATATGCACTTTCCGGTGGCAAAAATGCCCTTATAGACACAATGGAAAAAATATTCATATCGCAAGTAGCAAAATAAATAAAAATGAAACTAATAAATAAATAGGTGGCATATAAAATATAAAAGGCATATTCTGTAGGTTTCTCTTTGTAATATATAATTCTTACAAAATTATTCAGAGGGTGTTAAATCTTTCTCAGTCTCACCCTCATTAAGTAACTGTACTAGCAGTTCATGAACTGGTTCAAAAGCTTTTTTGCTTCCAGCATTTGTGAGCAATAAGTAATCATACATATCATGGTGACTAATAGTGCCATCGGGATGCACAAACCCCTTATCTATCACCACAACCTCAACCTTCGCTAAAGCTGCAACCTTGGTTTTCAAAATCTCATTCACTTGCAGTATCCGATCCCTTAAGGGATTTGGATTATGACCTCTTGGTAAAAGTGTCTAATAAAATAATATTGTAATGATTAAGATAGAATTTAGCTAAACATTTTAAACTTACCGGTACAACTATATAAACATCAGGATGCTTCTCACGAATAGTATTAATTAATTCTACAACACCTTCGACAACTTCTTCTGGGGTATTTGTATGGTTGTTTGTTCCGACATGCAGAACTATAACCTATTGAATAAAATTATTTGAATATATTAGTTACACCAACAAATACTCCTCTTACTTTAGGCTTAACATTATCAAGCTCTCCATTTTTAATTCGCCATAAAACATTTTGAATTTGGTCTCTATGAATGCTGAAATTTAAACAATGTAATGGAGCAAAGAGTTCATTCCAGAGATCCGTGTGCTGTAAGGCTTGAAGTATCGAATCTCCAATAAATATCACATCTGGGTCTTTCTCTCTTGTTTCAGAAAGAAATCGATTATGCTGAAATAAAAAAAATGTATAGGTATCTTGTTTGCTTCATGCATCAGTAATTATGGGTGTTAGATGTTGGAATTAATCAAATCAATATTACTATGCTTATCCAGCGCTGGTCGCCATCTGTATCTTCCACAGGCACAGGCACAGTGCATGGATTCATGACCGTAAAAACCTAAGTTAACCCTGAGTTAATTTATTCAAACAACCGAATTGTTAAAATTTAATTTCTGTCGATCTGCCCGTCACATACTTGTCATGTTACACAAAACGGTGGCTCCAGTACCATTACGCAAATTTTATAATCACGTATCACATTGCAAAATATCATATCTTAATATTCCGTTGAGCAACTACAGGGAGCACAACCCCGCAATGCTTAAGGTTTCGGAGTTCAGGGATTCCGAACAGATTGAAAGTTTAGATACAGTTAAATATGATTATCTGAAATTTCTTTAATAAGTTCTTTAAAAATATATCAAAACAGAGGTGCTAAAATGAAGATCAAAGATGTCTAAATTTGATTTGCCTCTTTTTTCTATCATACTATATTATACACTAATACGAGTAAATTCTTATAAAAACGGTTTACGCAAAAGATCTTGAATATCAATAGATCGGCATCTGTATTAGTCTGTATTAAACAAATTAAAAATTTTTTAAATCAAAGTACGATTCTTTTAAATTACTTTTACTTGCGGTGTAGTTAATATTAGCAAAATGAAACGGCAACCTAAATTTAAACAACATTTTGATAAATTAAGCGAAAATTATTTATTCGAAAGCGCTGAAAAATTCCACGTAAATTATTTTTACACTGTATATATTTTGACAACAACAACACGTGGAATGAGAGAATAAACCATTATTTAACAACTTTTTAATTCATACTAGGTACTTCAAAATGTATTAAATCTTCATACGTTTTAAATAAAGCGGGTAAATTATTACATCATTATTTAGATGATTTTACGAAAAACGTTCAAGTTTAATTATTCATTAAAGAAACTTTTATTGAAATTGTTAAAGCAATCAGAAATACTGTATATCTCAATTGCTAAAACTAAAGTATAGTTGTAACACCTCCCCCTTTTTTTTAATAAGATACATTCCAAACATGGAGACTTTTATGTTGCCGTCTCCAAGATTTATAAGCGTTTTTGCTTTTTATGTAGATTAGTAGATTTTTCGTTTTTTTAGGTATTTCTAGCGATTTTTTTACCTAAATAATATATTTAATGTTTACTGTTTGTTACGACTGCAATAATTCTTTTCTGGCAATTTGAACAAAGTTATAAATCTCACGGCCATCACCTACGTGCAGCAAGGAAAAAATTAAGGACAAGCTTTTTCAATTATTATATACTTTTCTAAAATGATTTCTATCATGTAGAAATTATTCCACGCCAGCTTAGCCCACTGAAATATGCCTATATCACATTTTGTAATAATTATCTAACTTGAATGTACAGTTTTTTTGCTTTATATTTAATGGTGCATTTTGATGCTCTGCCAAATTTTGTTTGGCTTGCCTGTCCTTTATTTAGTTATAATAAAAAATTTCTTATTAATATTATAAGATATGCCAAATGAAAATGTAATACACTGCCAGTGAAGGTTATTATCGAAATGCGATTTTTGTTGCCTACATATCACTCAAATTCTATTGCTGATTGTTCTTAATATTATAATGTATACTTTGTTATAAATAAATATTTTATTAGCGTAATTACATAAATATTATAATTACGTTGTTTAATTGTATTGTGTAGTAAATAAATTTGACAGTTTTTGAAGGTAATTTATAATTTAAAATTTATTATACAGATAGGTACTATATATTGTAATGCAGTCATTAGTAGCGCTGTGTAGCACTCTGTGTTGGTAATTCGTAAAACTCAAAATTGAAGAAAATTTAATCAAGTTAAAAATAGCAAATAATTTGTAGATGGTAATATAGACACATCCGCTCCCGTAGTACATAATTCTCGTCAGATAAACTGTACCCTTTTACAAAACCGGTTTTTAATTTATATTTTTGAGTCTTGTAAGTAATATACTTTAAAATAATTGTCTTCATGTTTTGCATTTAAAAATACTAATTTTTTCCTGCTACCTTAAGAAGTAGTTCCTTTAAATATGTCATTTTCACGGGAGATTTTTACTTTGCGGTCTCCCACCACTTTGCCGGTTGCATGGCCGCCATGTTGAATTTCCTGGTGGCTTGCCAAATGTGTACTTCATAAAATTGTGTAAATTGTAACGTTTTGTTATTTAAAAATGCCAAACTAGTGAATAAGCGTATCTGCTTAAGACGGTTTGTGTAGAATTCAGTATTAGAAACGGTACTTAATACTCTGGAGAGAGAATGTAATGGCGTTACCAAGATTACTTTTATTTACTACGCCGTTTTTGTACTTTCTGTTCGATACACTCAAAATTTACTTTCGCAAACCTAATTAATCCTGGAATTGCAACCTAGTTTAGGGTGTTACAAGTTTTTTCAGAAATAACTCTCTGGTGAGCAACCTTAATATGGTGGATATAATCAATTACATCAGGAATTTAATATTCGCACCAAACGAAAGCAGAAAGAGAAGGTAACGGAAAGGTATTTCACTTACAACACACTGCTTCACTTTAATGTTTTCATAGGGCTCCACTGGAGGAGTATGAAATCTCAGTTAGTCCAAAGATTAGACGTATTAACACTTCACATTTGTCAAACCCAATGGAAGGTAAGCTTATTCGTTTGCTTATTCTTAGCTTTTATTTTTATATGTAAGTAAGGATCGTTGGAAATTCAGCGTTTGAAGTTGTTGCAGTGTTTTGTACCAATTTAAATATTAAATTAATTGAAAATTTGACATTGACAAAAGTGTACTATGTTGGTTCCACTTTGTAGATGTTATAATTTTGTGAATGATTTCTTGAGTTGTATTACGTCATAAATATAGAGCAGAATTATATGCATTTTAAAGGCCAAAATACAAACATATTATGCAGTAAAATTTCTTAAAATATGGTACAGTCATACTTAACGTACATACACAAAATATGTTAACAGATTTTTTGAAAAAGTTTAATAGAGAGGTAGGACAGAGGTAAAGTAATTTAGACAAAACTTACAGAAGCATCACTTTATTGTAGAAGTATACATTGTGGAGAATAAAATTAGTTAAACCATCAAGTTACAGGTGTCTATATGTACATTATTTTCTGTCGATGAAATCATGCAATGCTCATTTGCTAATAGGTTATTCCATATTGGTTCTTCTACTTGGTTGAACCCCATTTTAGTCCTTTTTGTTCCACGGTATGTACAAGTCTTCTAATTTTTTCATTTGTAATGTATTCCATTCTGGATACCCCTTCTTAGGTAGTCCATCTCTACAATATTTATTTTTGTTTTTATATGGCACTTATGTTCATACCTCAGCCCATAGCATGGAACTCACTCTACCAACTACTTTCAGATGCACTTTTTTGTTTTGGCTTTTATATGTTTATCACCATACGAAGTACAATGATCTACTAATTTCTTGCCTTGTTTTATCTTCTTTATATCTGTAGTATCATATCAATTTGGTGTTGTAGTGCCAAAATATTTAAAATGGTCAACTTGTTTGATGTTAATATCGCCTTGTGGGAGTGTAAATATAGTCTTAAAATTTTTAACCATATATCCTGTATCACTGATGTTGATTTTTGGTGCCCATTCTTCATAATGCTGTATGCAGCCTTTTTAACATGAACTCTAGATATGAATTTTGAACAATTACATGCTCATATGCAAATGTTTTATTCACTCTTCTAAAGTTGCTTCTAGATAGGTGTTAAATATCAAGGATGATTGTCAACATCCTTGCCTCAGCCCTTTTGATGTTATAAACTTTGATGTTACTCCATTCTGTGTTATAGCTGCCACATCTTGCTGTATATTTAATTACAGTCGAACTCCCATACAGTGAACCCCCTTTTAATGGTTTTTCTATATAATATTCTTGCGAGGATCCTTGACCATCAGACTTAATCACATGTAATAATACCTCTAAATTATGATGTAAAGCCTCCTTATTGTGATGTTTTTCTACCAAACTTTTACTATGTTGGTCAGGTATACAGGTAAAATGTTGAGCGGATTATGAAATACTAGCTGTAATTTGTTATTTTTCAAGAAACTTTTTATGATCTTAGTCAGGTATAATGTTAAATTAAATTAAAGTGGAATTTACAAATTATTCACAAATTTCATAGAAGTTGTTATTCCTTTGTACAACTATTGGATAAGATTTTAATCATGCAATTAGGATAATCTTCGATATTCACGTCCCTTAATGTGCAGTTCATCTACCACTGTACATGATTTGTTATCTTGGTGTCGAACTAAGCAGTTCTTTAAAAATGGCAGAACAAAAATGTTTGAGGATGTGAGACAAGTTAAGGACGTCAAACAAAAAGATGTTACCGCCATCAATTTGTCAGTAAAAAACCGTGAAAAGGTATTAAACCAGAACGAGGAACTTTATTCTGGCTGAAAACAAATTAGGTTGTGTACAAGTGATAACTTGGACGAATCTTACAATGTTGTCAACTCTCAAATATATGAGCTTAATTTCGTATTTAAACAAGAATTTTATATAGTGAAATTTCTATATAATGATTTTTTTTGTGAGTACTTTCCAATGTCCTTGTATGGAAGTTGGACTGTATATCTATATCTTCTTCCACTTCATGTTTTTGTAGTACTTGCCATAGTTATTTCCAGGGTACTGAATCTTAGGCCTTCTCCAAATCAACAAAAGCCAAGTGTCTCTCATCTCTCCCCCTCTTTCCTTGTAATAGTTTTTCATAGTCAAGCGTTCGTTCTATAGGTTTATATAGTTTTTAAGCTTAGAGGTGTTTGTTTTTATGTTTTTCAAACATCTCTATATCTCTGTAGATTTTGCTCTACCTAAATAGCTGTCTATCCTGGCCTTTTTTCTTTAGGTCAAATTGAACAGCGTTTGTTAGTTTGCTACATGTTTGTATTTACTTCATTTTTCAGGTGTATGATCGATCAGCAATCAGTAGTTTTGTTTTTGATATTTAATATCTACTTTATTTTATCATAACACCATTCCTGTGATCATCTCTTTCTATTATCTTCCACTACCAATGCCTTACTTACGACTTGGTGAATGGCTTTTCTCTCTATGTTATCACTACTTTCTCTTTATGGTAGATAACCATCTAATCTTCTCTCATAAATATCGTATGATCTTGTGGGGCAAGTGTATGGTGTAGTAAAATATAAGTAGGTAACTGTAAATATACAAATTCGAGAGCTTGAATGAAATATCTATCAAACTATCAACATTTTCCCCCTCAAATAATGGTTCTGGGCGAATTGAGCTATTTAAAATAAACAAATTAACCCCTTAGTGACTGCAGTCGATATCAGTTGGCACCAACTAGTTTGTAGATGCGAAGTGTTGCATATAAAAGTATGTGGGAAGACAATATCACTGGTATGTGATGTCAGCTAGATTTTTTTTTAATTTAGCTCCCACTAATTTACAATCTGCCCGAAGGCAATTAGCAAATGACGTATTTATATATTACAAATGAACATGAGGTTAATGACTTACATTAAAGCCTTAACTTAATTGTTAACTTAATCTAATTATTCTAATGGATTATTTCAGAAGTATGGGTGTTTTATAATTCTAATCTTATCTGTTAGGGAAGTCTAGTATGTGACTTCGCTTTAAGCCATATGTTGTTCTGCTATTATCCAGTAGGTTAAGAGCTAGTGTATTGAGATTCTAGTCTTTTTAGGTATCGTGCACTTGCACATTGAACTTCTTCTTTAACAGAAGTCATTTGTAAATCACGGTGTATCAGATTATTTGACACATACCACGGGGCATTAACAATTGATCGTAGAGTTTTAGATTGGAATCTTTGTAATATTTCCAGGTTCGATGAACTCACGGTGCCCCAGAGCTGCACGCCATACGGGTTTTAAAATCACTTTGTAAACAATAAGTTTATTTTCACAAGATAGTTTAGATCTTGGACCAATTAGCCAATAAAGTTTTGAAAATTTTTGTCCAAGCTGTTTTCGTTTAGTAAAAATATGCTAGCATATTCAGTTTGTGGCAACGGTTGTCCATTTAACAGCACCGGTGGACAGGTGTTTCTCCGTAGGGTCTCCATTTTTTTTAGCCATTGCTGTAATTGGTCTAGCGACTCTTGCAGGTATTGTGATGCCATCCTTGAATCCTGGTTTACTGTCATTAATGCCGTATCATCGGCGAAGGTAGCTGTAGTTGTATGTGGCAACATTGGTATGTCAGCCGTGTAATAGAGGTAGAGTACAGGACCCATGACGCTACCCTGAGGCACGCCAGGTTGAATGGGATATAACCCTGTGATTTCCTCTTGATATTTCACCATGTAGTATCTATCACTCAGGTATAAGTTGAGGAGTTGGTAATATGGATGAGGTAGATATCTTTTGAGTTTATGCAGTAGTCCTTGATGCCACACCTTGTCAAAAGCTTGAGTAATGTCCAGGAAAGCTACTGAACAGTACTCTTTACTTTCCAAGGCTTCTCTTATAACCTCGACTACTCGGTGCACCTGTTCAATGGTGGCGTGCTGCTTCCGAAAGCCAAACTGATGTTCTGGAACGATGTTTCCTTCTTCCAGTATTGGTTTCAATCTTTTACGAAATATTTTCTCAATGAGCTTGGATAAAATGGACAGTAGGCTTATAGGACGATAAGATGTCACTTCCTCGGCAGGTTTTCCTGGCTTAGATATAAGTACAATTTGGGCTGTCTTCCATTGGGATGGAAAAAATCTCGTTCGTAGAATGGCATTATAGATTTGGCTTTAGCGTCCAAGAGCTTGTTCCGGCTGTTGTTTGACAATAGCTCCTGTGATCAGGTCATAACCTGGAGCCTTCTTGCAATTTAACTGCTTTGCAATCATCATTTCCACTTCATTAATCTTTATTGCCTTTATAGGAAGAGCTAACTGATGTGGAATGTCTAACGCCTCTAAAATTTCATCATCTATCCTTTGGGTAACTTCCCGGGGAAAGGGCTGGAATACGTTTGCTAGGTGCTCTATGTGTCAGCTAGATAATTTTTAAAATATTTAAATTTGGAAAAAATAATGTTTATAAAAAGCTTCTAAAAAGTATTTAACCCCTTGGGACTGCCTATTACAATCTGTTCAAAAATGATTATGCCAATACTTCAAACAACTGAGATAGTAAGGGGATTCGTCTTAGCAGTCTCATCCTGTGTACCTATTAGCAGTTAATTAATTAATAATGTGTTCTATTTTAATTTATTAACTATAGTCCAATCCCATTAAATGACAACTAGATTTTGTCAGTTATATGTACTGTACTGTAATTTTTGACATTTAATTAAAATCATATGAAGACATGTAAATACCAAGCATAAAGTTGCAAATAAGAATGCATTTGCGTATAATTCCGCTCTTTATTGATTAAACAGTCACTTTTATAATCGTTAATTAAAAAAAAGCTGATTCTAAAATCGAGTTTAATTATTAATTATAATGAAGAAGTAAATATTATTTCTATAGATGATTGGCATTCAACCTCTTCTGCGGGCAGCATAAGATGTCGAAGTGCTTTACATAATTCATCTTTAGGTACAAAATTGAAGCCCAGCTGGTCCAAAGAAAATGTAATTGTAACTCTAGACGACGATGATGATGTGCTGGAAATCCCTAAAACTAAACAGAAGCCGTGGTTGGATCCCTCAAAAGTTCCCCCTAGAACAACTCGCATCACATCAACTCCCAACTATGGGTCTTTACAGCGGCCTTCATTCCATCAAAATGGGGATGAAGATGTGACATTTTTAAAGTATACACATTCGTCGGAAGAAAAAAAATTAAACTCTAAGAAGCAGGGGTTCGATTACATAAAACCGTTTTCCTATATAAATGATAAAGGGCAGGGAGTTTCAAACGGCACTCATAATCATGATTTAACTTCCCCCATCTTTAGTAGTGCAAAAGAAATCAGAGAAAAGCTTGCTTTGAAACGCCGACCCAACATCCGTAGTGCTGTTTTGGACCAATCATTCCGTTTGGATGAGAAAGCAAAGTATAAACGACTTCTGGCTCAAGCTACGGCTTCAGCCAACAGCCTACGGGATTCCTTCTCAAAATACAGCACTCCAACTAGTAGATTATTTTCACATGAACCTTCGGGCAGAGGCAAGAAAATTTTGGATCTCGCTACTGGGAAAACGAAATCAGGTCCAGTTATCGATCTGACTGCTGGTGACACCAACAACAAACGCCGATCTTGCTTAAACACAAAGGATACTATAAAAAAAGTATTGAGTGACTTCGATAGCGAGCCTGTTAATATAAAGGATTCAGATTCTGATGTGGAAATTTTACCAAATCCACCTTCTCCCAAACCGGATATCCAAGTTGAACGGGTCAATAGCCTTAAAACGGTTATTGACACGTCCGAACGTGTTCATGATGTCTGGCTTAAAAGATTGTAAGTATTGAGATTAAAAAAGCTGTAATAACTTTCTTTTATTATTTCCTGAGATGTTATTTTCAAATTGGCCGAATATTTAAGTTACAGACCTTTAATATAAACATTTTTATAAGTAGATACATTAAAAAGAAATGGAAAAAATATTTTAGTATGATAGAGATCATGCAAATGAATTGGAGAAAGGTTGCAAATCTAATGTAACCTGGCCTAGCACAACCCTACCTAAAATAATTTATAGTTGTTTTCACGGAGAATTTCTGATAACTAAATAGGGGTAATTTAGATACCTTATTACTATTACAATTTAAGTACATCAAAATTTAATTTAGCATCCTGTCATCTGTCAAACAAAAGGTTAAAAAAACAGGCACGTCATTGAATTTGCATTTGACATGTAAAAAACTGTTAAAATCTTAGATCATACACATTTACATGGATGTGACAACAGATTGTAAAGTGTGTTGTAAAGATATCACAGACAAACTATTTTTGTTCCTTCTCTTCCTAATACAAATAAATCATATCTACCCATCTTTCTCTGTACCCTTATGCAATCTACGCATGCGCTCACGCGTGATGTACGGCGGGAAATTTAAATATGTAAATATAACTAATATAAACCAGTGCAATTATCGCAGTCTTTTAAATCTTGCGACAAAACCATTCTTACCATTTTTCAAAATTAATTATTTGACACCTCTATAACTGTCAAATATTTATTAAATAAATAATAAAGTAAAAAATACAGTCATCTAATATAATGTTTATTTATTTCTAAGGTTTAAATACTCTTCTAAAGTATAGAAGGCATTTTCCGTTAAAAAAGTTTTGAACTGTCCATCAAACGTCTTTTCATTTATGATATTAAGATTTCTAGGCAGTTTATTATACAGAGAGGTACAGCAGTATCTTGGAAACTTTTTGTATAAGCTTAAATTATAGTAACCTATCTGAAAGTTATTACACGATATGGTGCTGTAAGTGTGATTATCATTTACAAGAGGGAAGTTCTTAGGGTTCTTTCTTACATAGAGGACGCACTTTTGTATAAATATGGATGTTAACGTTAGTATACGATTATTCTGAAAAATTAGTCGGCAATGTTCTCTTGATGAAAGGTCGAACATCATTCGAATTATTCTTTTTTGAAGTATAAACACTCTACCTACGTCTACGAAAATAAAAACAAACAATTCCTTGATTGAGGAGCACTGCAAATAACGCATTTTCGCACCATTTTAGATTAAAATTAAAAATTTCAATAACACAAAACGTTTCCACATTTGCAGGTTATGCGGTGTTTTTGTGACTTTTCTCACTGACAGTTTAATTTGTGTAATTCTCGCCATACGTCAACAGCAACTGGGCGAGCGCCAATATTAAAAAGGGTACAAGTGAAACAACATTATTGGATGTCATGCAACGGCAAAAGAGACAGATAAAAAAAAGTTTGTTGGGATCCTTACAACAGTGACGTACCTAGTTTCTTATGGAGTAGTATTATCCATGTACATGTGTATGATCTAAGGTTAAAATGCTAAATTTTCGTAAAATCTAAGTATGCTTCTAAAAAAGGTTCCTAAATTTTCTCACTCAACTATACATCATTGCTCACTCAACTTTTTGCTTGACAGATGACAGGACACTAAATTGTATTTCCGTGTTGTACGCCACTGAAAATTGTCCTGGTAATAAGGTATCCAAATTATCCCTAATAAGTTGTCAAAAATTTTTGATATGTGAAAACTACGGAAATACTTAGATACTGTACCCTCAACCTAACCTATCCTAATGTAATCTACATAACCTTTACCCAGCTCAACGTAACCTAGCCTAGCCTGACGTAACCTTAGGATTACATAAACTTAGCGTAGTTTAACATAACTTAACCTCAAGTATCCTATTCTAATATAAGCTATTAATCCAGTCAAATTGTGTTTTTACCAGAAAAGTTTTGGAGTAGTTTTGATTTCTTGCATTTTATATGTTTTTTGGGGTGCTGAATCCGAATCTGAGGTTTGCCAACAAAATTTCGTGAAGCAACATTGAAGAAAAAGCAAAAACAGGTAAAAATTTTCATTTTTTGGCGGATTTCTGCTTATAACTCGGAAACTATCAACTTTTCGTTAATAACCTTTCTATTCAAAATGAAAGTACATAAAATTTCCGACAAATTTCTCTATTTAGGTTTTTTCTCCAACGGACTCCAACGGTTTGCGCTCAAGCGCTAGTTGAAAGTAGGCGTATTTCGGCTGTCTACGCAAAAACCCACTTTTTCCACCCCAAAACTTTAATTTACTATTAAGGATCATCGGTAAGGCTAGTAAGAATGTCTCGTGCCTTGAAATAGAGGGGTTGGTCAAATGTCACCAGACAGCTAACTTGGTTAAGGATTTAGTCTTCTTTATTCCGGTCAACAATGCTGTGAATATTGTATCATAATCACTTGGAGGAGCATTGCTAAATGGCGGGTAACTAACAAACGTTAGTTCATATGGAATATCTCTTGTGACATCTTCCATAAATCCATTCCATCTGGAGAGGACAGGAATGTCTCTGCTTTTCCCATAGAGCCACAGAACATCAGGCACAGATGAAATCACGGTTTCAGTTGGTGTATACATTTCCTTGAGATCTTTTATCTTGATTTCAGCTAAACCTTCAGGTTTTGTCCTTTCAAAATGGATCAGTTGAACAGCTCCATAACTTCCAGAAACCTCAGGTGGGGGTATCATTTTCAGCCGAGGAATGATTTGATTGGTAGCTACTGCATGTTTTGGTGCGATACAGGAAATGCCACCCATGACGTGAAAGGTGTTGTATCCGTTGATTGTATGTACGTTAAAATCAGCGTTATCGTACACCTGCTGTGAAAAGCACGGCTGGTTAACTTTCAGCGGATCGCCGTTGATTGCTGATGCTTCCAGGCGAACAGCTTCTGTGTAAGTCGAACAAAATCCCAATGAGGAAACCACTTCGACCAATTTCAAAAGACGTTTGATTGTGGC
>JABXWE010102505.1:0-16739 GCA_014611495.1 Limonius californicus
ATGCCGGCGTTTTGCCTATCCCCCCCCCCCAATGAAGTACTCCACGCGTAGCACGGTCTTCCGATCTGCATTTCCTCTGCCCGCATGGCATACTCCGGTTGTGGAGGATGGTCGGCCGGTCCTCTTAGAATATGTGCCCAGCGTTTACTTCTTGATGCAGTGAGCCGCCTAATACATTAAATACATATCCGGCTCCCATCACATAAACGATCTAATACAAATCCTAGCAACACATTTACATGAAAATGGCTATACCTAAACTTTGTGTACCAATAATATCCTTATTTATCCAACTAAAATGAAAGTTTTGTGGGCCTGTTACTATCGCCCCAAAGAAACATCTACGTTTGTTAAATATGTATCCGACGCCCAGCACATCAGAACTTTCCTAGCAACACTCCTGCATACAAAATGTTTACACCCAAAAGTGTTTTGTAGCAATACAACATTCATCCCTAAACCAAAATTGAGGTTTTGTAGGCTTTGTACTATCACATCACAACAGCATTAAAGGTTATTAAATACCTATCCGACGCCCATCGATAAAAATTTTCAAAATTTCAATTTTGACTAATCAAAGTAAACAAAATACTACTAATTAATTAGTTAATTAAGGGAGGTTCATTTTAATTCAATTAAAAGGGATTAACGGAGGGTTTTTTTCCTATTAGACTACCAATGCCGCTCGCAGCTGCAAGGACTACACAAAACTACAAAAGGCTATGTACACGATGAATCACTTAGCTGTTTTTTCTGCCTTTTGTCCTGCAGCTCCCTCAGTTTTGTTGTGTCTCAGTCGGTCGCTATTTTTCCACCATTGGTAGCTCGCCGGGTGGTGTAGTTATGCCTCCCATCTTCCTTCCTCGATTTGTATCTCCTCGCACTTTCACTTAATTGCTTGCCCCGAAATTTTTTAGAGTCTCGCTAACCTAACCTAATTTAATGACTCAGCTGAATCTTTTGAGATACTCCCGAATAAAGAAATGTTATAGTAAGGGAAATTATTTTATCAAGCTGATTTATTTGAAATATGTTCCGTGGCTTTTGTACCGCATGTACTTCCTAGTCATTATGGGTTCGTCCCAGTCTATTTTTACACTCGACGCAGGTAGCCCTTCTGAGCCCTTCTTAGAGTGCGATCGCTTCTCGCACCGTTCACGGAATTTTTCCCGACGCTTCAAACCGTATATAATTTAATATATAATACAAGATTTAATTCAATCTAGACCACTTGCTTTTTTGACCCCTTTCCAAAAACGTGCACTAAATAAGGGTATGTAGCCCACCTATCCATTAAATTAGCTTAATAAGCTTATTTGCCGCAATTTTTAAACTATCTTTGCGAAGCTTGACCCGATGCGTCCCATATGTAAATATCATACAGTTGAACCAGAAAATTTTAAGAACAATCAAGCTTAACATCTGTAAAAATTAGCGATTAGTCCGAAATAATACACAAATCTATCTTCATTTTTTGATAATCTTGCAAGGCGTCTGAACGCTTTTTTCAGCTGATTATGTTCTAGTTGGACAGCGT
This sequence comes from Limonius californicus, assembly GCA_014611495.1. Lineage (NCBI taxonomy): Eukaryota > Metazoa > Arthropoda > Insecta > Coleoptera > Elateridae > Limonius > Limonius californicus. The sequence continues at coordinate 1,538 of JABXWE010102505.1, forward strand.
CTAATATATAAATTGTTAACTGCAGCTGTATATCCGCAGCATCCTCTAAAAATAGGCAACAAATCTGTTTTCTTATTATTTGAAACATGTAACTTAAAATTTGAGTAAACTCACAGCTCTTGACCCAAATAAATTAAAGACAAATTCATTTAGTTGCCGTGCTAGATGCGTGTTGGATTACATCAATCGTTTTTAAGAGGAGGCAATATATATCACGAGTGGTCACGTCTGAGGTCAGTGAGAGCTGCATTCCGGTTTTTTATGTACTATAAAGAGCCACACCATAGTTACATAGTATTAAATACACAAACTCAAATTAAATTTAAAATAATTAATATGGTAACCATATTCGACACAAGTCTTAAGTGCTGTGTAAAGTACACATATAAAAGAATATAATTCAGAGAAAGAAAATATAACATAATTATTTCAAAATTATAATAATAAAAATAAAATATGATTAAAATGTAATAATCAAAAGTATATCATTTAACGAATACCTTTGTTCAAATCTTTGAAATTTGGGGTAAAATTTGTTAAAGCCTTCCGCAGCAATTCTGTGAGACGATGATTGATCAACTGTGAACAATATTTCGACTTCACGAACTTCATTGTGGAGTACAAAGATTCACAGCAATATTTTGTATCAAAAATTAAAATTAGACGCCCAGCAGTTTGCTCCAATTCTCCAGCCGCTTTTTCTACAAGTATTATTTCAGAAATTTGAAATCCATCTTCAATAATATAACAAATAAATGGGTTCACAAAAAATATGCAAATGTAGATTTCAAACTTTTCAAATCTTGGAACCTATGTTTGAAATCTGCTTGCAATTCTTACAGTTTTTCTTTGTATTCGTTTAACTTTTCTTCTTTAATAAGAGTTATATTTGCTTTTACTTGCGGAAAATGATTAAATATGTTGTTCTTAAGATCGTGCACAGAAAGCCGAAATTTAGCTTCAAAACTACATACAGTTTGTGACAACTCAATAATATATTTTTTTCTTTCCTTGGCAAATGTTCTAGCATGTCTGCAAGGAACATAAGTCAGAAAACCATACTTCATTTTCTAATTCTAGGTATTTTTTCCTTTTTCTTTTGTAAATGTTATGATGGCATTTAGGAGTTTCACAAAACGGTTCAAAACATTATAAGTTAACGGCCATCGTACAACACACCCTAGGGATAAATTTATCTATTTCGTCATTCACTCGCAATTCTTCTAAAAAGTTCTCAAATTGACGGTGTGTTTTAGCATTTGTTCTAATTAAACTCAGAACCTGTAAAACAATCTACCATACATTTTCGTATTCGAAGTACTTCGCTATGAGATGCTTGCGAGTTATGCATAGCACAACACATTACGCTTCAATCTAAGAAACCCAATACCACCTCTGAGGTGAGAAGATAAGTAGGTGAGCTTACTTGCTCATCCTTTTTATAAAATAGCTTTAGTCTTAGAATATGTTTCAAGTTGTAAGAACGATATTTTATGTACTCCAAAGTTCCGTTTATACTTTGTAAAAACAAATAAACAGTTTTTAAAAACCTTGTTAGAAGGGTTAAATTCTAACTCGTGGTGAATTATGCCGTGAAGAAGTAAGAAATGTGGAATTTGTAGATCGTTGTTTAAAAGACTAATGAGACCTTGATTTTTCCCTATTACTGCAGGCGCTCCGGCAGTCGCAACACTTACAGGTTTATTACAAAACAATTCAAGCCTGTTCGCTACCTCATCAAGCGAATTTGTAACATCAATACCGCGAGTTGGCCTACTAAGCCTAACATCTATTCCTTCACATTTACGTCTGCAAATACATAGTGACCAAAAACGACCGGTTATGGAACATCCTGATTGTCTGTAGACTTGTCGAGAGTTAAACTAAATGCTCTGTACGATTTTTCAAATCACACATCAAACTATTTTCTACATTTTTACTAATTGTACCAATACGACGCTCAGTTGTAGGGCGTGATATAGAAACCTGTGTGATCAATTTACGCAGTTTTGTATTATTTGGATCCAAAACTTTAACCACTTCTTCCAAGTGTTAGGATCGATGCCATCCTGACATTAATGTCGCATTCATAATAATAATAATAATAATAAGAGTTCGACGTAGGCACATTTACGATGCAACCTCTGCCGACTTACTACCTCCCGAATAATTGCTAGGAGAATAATAATTAATCATGTCACACACATTATCTACTCATATAGCTACTTATATGGACTACGCTACTGTTCCCAACAACTACTTACATAGACACACCAATCTTATATAACAACCATAATAAGAGCCAATGCTTGTAAACCACATATAATACCAAGTAGACAATACGTAACCATGTGGATAAACACATATAACACTTCATGGGATATAAAACGTAACTTGCCAGGGACGCCACTGCTTATATCAGCCGATATTGCCATTGCAACCCATTTTCATATATAACCACATAAATGGTAACACTAAATTCGCACCTCGCCTCGGCTTAGAGAATACTCGCATCACAATCAGTTAGTAGGTTCGCAATCGCTACTAATTAGTTATTACGCCAAAGATATACAAGCGTAAGCCTAGCTACCAACATCACTGCCCCAGATAGACTGTCGCCACTGACCCCTCTCAAGACTTTGCCTCCTCTTGCTTTTCTTACACATTCCACTGCCCGGCCTTTCCTTCAAACTTTTATAATTCTTCCCAGCGGTTATAGAGCCGACAGAAGTTTCGTATATTTTAGCAAATATTTATCTGTTGAGCACACATTCAAATAATACTCACAGCAGGCAAACACCGTTGTCTTTTTTCCCCATTTATTCATACTACCGCCCCCCCTCCAAGAACCGCTTTCGCATTACTTTACTTAGGGGGGTGCGGGCGTCCCTTACATACTAACCATTTATGCAACGTGCATCCTAAACTTAACTAAGTGAAATATGGTCGCCTCAGCTGGGGTTCGGCCACGCAGCCGATCGAACTGCATTTCACTGTGACCTCGACTGACAGCGCGTATTCGCACTGCCCCACCGAGGTCCCTAAAAACCGTTGCCAACAACAAGTTTCTGTTATCTACGCGACTAAAAGAAGACAGGAGTCCTTGTCTAAGAAGACCAGATTGCAAGGACTTAAGTTTCTCTGTTCGCAATTTTGAATTACTTTCTGTGAACGGACTACTTCGACCTCGGATTTATGCCTCACCTCCGGGACCACTCTTCGAAGGGCCTATCGACGCAACCGCAGATCTACTTTCGAAGCGATCACGTACGTCTTGTACACTTCACTTACTTAGTCAATAACAAAATTCATAAAAAAGTTCTGAAATAACCAAAAAAAAGTGATTTAAATTTTCTCTGAGAGCCGAATTTACACACCCCTTAAAGAGACTAGGGGAAGCACAGTCAGTTATACGTCATTAATACTATTTTTGATATTCGTAGAGCTTTATTTACGATTTACTAATTCTGTTACATAATATAGAAGAAATCCTATATCTGATTACCGTAGCTTAACATTTAAATATTTTGTTTCAATTCTGACTGTATTTCATTTAAAAAATATTATTTTAGTATTTTGGCGGTAAAGTATTTTGTCAAGACATTACAAAAGAGAAGTTTAGTCTTCCATTCATTTTTGCCATTAATAGCTTTCCAAGAGAAGGAATCGGTACCTTTTTTTCTTGCAATAACTAATTTTATAATACTTTTCATTCCTGAATAATTTTTCTCGCTTTTCCATATATCAAACAAAATTTAAGTACAGAGCAAAAGTTTATGCTGCTTCTAGAACGTTATAAGAATTTCGTAGAACTGCGACAAAACAACAAACTATGTTTGGTATGAGTACCAGGACACTATGAAGAATATGACAATCAACAAAAAAAAAATAAACTAGCGAAAGTTGGAAGCGAAACATATTCCCTGGGTCCAGAACCAACCTGCGAAATAGCGTAAGCTACCGCTAGGAAGCAAACCAGAAAATGGCTAGGAAAACTTCAACGTGATTACTGGGACAACAACCCTGGACTGAAGCACTCTAAGAGTCTGATCGAAAATCCATCCAGGAAAGCGACAAAAGAACCCTTAAATTTAAAACGAGGGGAAATAATACAGCTGACAGGAATTCTTACTGGACACAGTCGTCTAACAATCATCTATCTTTGATCAAGCAAGCGGACAATTTAACATGTAGAGGCACCTCAGCGAAAGCAGACAACGATACTTCGGGCAACCAGAATTGGAAACTAACATCAGCAAATATCATCATTGGGGGTATAATAGAACTTATGCTTGATACAGCGAGTCATAGATATTCGTGACCGATTTGATATGAAATTGCCATCCATTACATGGCGAATATATTGAGAAAGCCATGATATTGGCCCTAATATTGTTTTACTTATGGTTCTCCAACCAATTTGTAGATTCTAATCTACAATAATCTAAAATTTTCTTCTTCTATATAGTACAACATATTTGGAACAATCATTATCTATTTACTAATGTATAATGTCTAAGAAATTTATTTTATCCTGGTATAATTTGTATGTACAATCTACATGAAAATGGGTAATGTATATAAGAACCTTAGGGTGAAAAGTCTTAAAGTAGCTTCCATATCAACTAAGAATGCATCAGGTTTATCATCTACGTGTCAAAATATCTTCGTTGAAAATTATGAAGCAACATTAATGATTTAATAAAATATTTATTTCATATTTCTGTATATTTGCTATTATAGATATTGATGTACTTTATTTTAATAAATACAATTTATAATACATATAAATATTTAGCATTACTCCATTACTTATTAAAAAATTTGAGATCTAGCGTCGCTAAGGCCTTCTCCATATTATTATTCGTTTTACTTGAAAGACCTTTTCATTCTATCAATTAGTTTTATTCTTATACTTGCTTCTCCCTGTAGTGTATTCAGCGTAGAACTCTAAAATAAATCCACGTGCATAATCTATGAATTGTCACTCTTTGGCAACCAGGTTGGGGCTATATATACTTTCATGAGATTAGCTGCATTTAGATAATGAAAATAGCTTTCTCATTCACATTATTTATATTTATTAACAAATTCTTTATGGAATGTCTGTAGTTTTTCCAGCATAAGCTTCAGTTTATCCGTTTGTGGCAATATGGTTGTACGGAAATGGTATGTCCCTTTTTGTTGGCCAAATCCACTACCGGGCACAACACAGACGCCGGTGTTTTCAAGAAGCTGGAAAGCATAAAATACGTCTGGAGCTTGATTAACTTGTTTAGCAGCCTCAATTGCTTTTGGTGGAAGGTCGATTCGGGGAAATGCGTACATGGCTCCTTGCACTTCATTGCAACTAAATCCCTCTATCGAGTTAAATATGTCTACTACCATCTTTGCTCGAAGCTGAAACAATATGAAGTACACTTGGAGAATACAGTAAAATCGGCAAACGTTATGATAAGGCTAGACCATGGTTAGTGGTGAATCGCATGATTTAACTCTACTATATTCAAACATACGGATCGGGCGGATTATATCTTCAGAACCGATCAACGAATTTTTCTGAAATTTGAGTGGTTAAAGGTGGTAAAATTCATTTCGAACTAAATAACATGATAATCCATAATGGCCGGCTTCCGGTTTCGTTGTAAATGAATTTTCAAATGGCACACCCTGCATATTATTACATATTTGGAATCTATGGGCCAACATATACAATGATACAAATGCCATTTCGGTTATCAAAATATACATTTTTTTACTTTTTTAACCTAGAAAGCGGCTTGGTTCACACCACTCGGATGATGAATAACCACAGACATAGAGGACCTACTACTTAACATGGGTTCCGCACCACGGGAAGTGTAAACACTTCTATTCGAGAAAAACTTTTACTAAGCGGGATATCTCGCTGGTTTGCCATTGCAAGGAAGAATCCGATGTTGCCCTACTAGAAATTGAACCGCAGACCTTCTAGGCGTCTGGATATAGATGTATTTATCTTTAGTGGATTTTATCCATTAGATCGAAATGTTACCCTACATAGATGGGAATTAATGAAATTTGGTTCTAACAAGGTAGTTGAACACAAATGGATATAGGTTTGTTTGGAACTTTTATATGCTGAATAGTTTTAAATTCCAGGATTCGGGTCCAAACAGCTTCAGCTTAATTTAATAAATAATAAATAATTTAGATCCTAATATAGGTATCCGTATATATACAGGGTGTCCCACGACGTGAGGTCACCACTTCGTGTACATAATCTTTAAACCAAATATAGTTAAAAATTCTAATAAAGTTATGCCCTAAAATAAACCGTTTTAAAAATACAGTGTTAAATTATATTCATTAAATAATTCCAATTTCAAGAATGCCAAAATTTTATTTTATTTTAGTCTAAATTCTCTATAAAGTTTGTTCAAAATGGCCACCGTTGTTCTCGAAACACATTTTGGCTCTTTTTAGGAGAGATCTGGTTGCCCTACGTAACATATTGCTATTCCGAATTAGTTCTGCTGCCTCAAAAATGCGTCTCCTAAGGTCTTCAATAGTCTCTGATGGTGTTTGGTATATCATATCTTTCATATGACCCCACAAATAATAATCTAAATAAGTTAAGTCCGGAGATCTTGGGGGCCAGGGGTGCTGTTTTCCTCTACCAATTACACATGCTTTAAACCGTTGAATCCAAATTGTCTTACGTGTAACGCAAAGTGCGGAGGGGCACCATAGTACCGGTACCACATACCATGTCTGATCGCCAGAGAGACATCATCTAGCAATCCTCCCAAATGATCTTCTAGAAAATTTAAATATTTGTTGACGGTTAATTGGTTCTCAAAACGAATGAGCATGGTATCAATAATTCCACACCAGATCTTCACTGAAAACCTATGTTAATAATTTGACACTGTGATTTCGTGTATATTCCCAAGAGTAGCTGTTCTTTCTGTTCATTAATCCATTCCTTGTAAATGCTGCCTCATCCGTGAATAAAATTCTATTACGTAGGTTACGATTTTGAATGATCCAGAGGAAAAGTTCCTTACAACTGGCAAAAACCGTAGATAAGAAGACTTGAACACGCTGGACATGAAATGGACATAAACCGTAATGTTTTAATGTTCTCCAAACTCTCATTCGTGGTACATTAACTTGTACAGATATATGACGAACGGAGGTGCTGGAATTATTATCAATTTCTCGGAGTATGTTGTCCTCTTAAGAAGAGCCAGAATGTGTCTCGAGAGAAACGGTGACCATTTTGAAAAATCTCCATAGTGAATTTAAACTAAAATAAAAATAAATATTGGCTTTTCTAAAATTGTAATTATTTAATAAATAATAATTTAACACTGTATTTTTAAAACGGTTTACTTTAGGACATAACTTCATTAGAATTTTGAACTATATTTGGCCTAAGATTACTTACACAAAGCAGTGACCTCACGTTGTGGGACACCCTGTATATATATACATATACACTTTGTTTCGCATGAAATGCACCACCCATTAAAAATAAAGCTACAAGTTTTAAACTTTGCTAAAATAATGTTTCATTGTTGCGTATGAAATGTCTAAGTTGTTAGGAACTCTTGGCAATAATCTTAGTCGCCGGCCCATCATGTCCCAAAGATGTTCGATCGGCGATAAATCCGGTGATCGTGCAAGCCAGGGCAGCATTTGCAATTGTTCTTGTTGGAGGTACGTTCTGGTAATGTTTATAGTGTGTGTACGTGCGTTATCCTGTTGGAAAATACCGTTTGGCAACGTCTGTATGAATGGTACTAACACCGGTTCCAGGACATAATGAATATAGCAATGAGCATTTAAAATACCTGGGACGAACACAAGAGGTGATCTTCTACCGAAGCAAATAGAACCCCAAACCATAACTCCAAGTGTTAAAGCTGTATGGCTTCTCCTCGATATCGACCTACCTTCCTACGGCCGTCATTTGCCAACAAACAAAATCTTGATTCGCTACTGAAGACAAGAGATTCTTCTGTAAAACTGTTGCCATTGACACGCGGCGCTGAAGAGCTCGCATCCAGTCTATAGCAACAGACCTTGTTGTTTGAAAGTGGTCTCGTGTAGCCATTCTTCGAAGAAATCGATCTTCACAAACATTGCTGCTACGTGGAGGTCTACCAGCTGGACGATGTCTCTGAATGGCTGCTTCTGACCAAGCAGACCATATTCGTGCAACTGTAGTGTGGTCCCGATTTACCCTTCTACCAATTTCACGAAAAGAAAGTCCAGCTTCTTTCATGCCGATATTTTGACCTCTATCAAAATCGGAAGTGTGGTTAAAATTTTACGTTGTCTTACTGGAGGCATTTTAAAACATTAATTCTGCCACAAAATGTAACAAAATCTCGAAACAAGTAATTAATGTTTACTAGATATTGTTTTGTTTCTAAGCAACAAGTGGATGAGAGACAGTAGACGAACACCACAACCACTTGATTTTTTTAATGGAAATAGTGATCATTTCATACGTAATAATAAATAATAAAACATTTTAGCAAATTTTCAAACACGTAGCTTCAGTTTTAATGGGTGGTACATTTCATATAAAACTGAGCATATATACAGGGAATTTTTCTTTTTAGTATACATTGCCTACGTACGTACTTAAAAAAAAACGCATCAATTACGCCTATTGTGTAGGCAACCAACTATACCGACAACTAAAAATCAGAAGCAAACATCACTATAGTTGTGAATTGTTTGAGTATGAAGGTTATATTGATGCAGTGTTCATATTAAATAAGTATTTCGCCCTGTATGTAGGACGCAAATAATGACTTATTGGTTAAATATAAAAATATACAGGGTGATGTTTCTGTAAGGTCTGTGAACATTGTACTTCCTTTGTACAACACAAATACATCAGCGGCAAGGTGGTGTAATGGTCAGCATAGTTGCCTTCCAAAGCAGTTGATCCGGGTTCGATTCTCGGCCATCGCAGACTTTTTTAATTATTATTTTTTGTTATAAATATTAATTTTGATTTCTTCAACGTAGCATAAAACATTTAATTTCTATTCTTCGGATAAAATGTGATTACTTTTAGTTCTTATTTTATGGGAATTTATTACGCATACTTATAATTTAAATTTTCTAACAATTGTTTGTATGGTTCGAATACAAGGAACAGGTCTTTCTAGATATTTTAGTGAAAATAAGTCTCCCACAATTCTTGCCATTTGATACCACATTAGAATTTCCACTTTTTCGTCTTTACTGTAAAAAGTTGTATAAAAAACGCAAGAAGACACTAAATAAAGATTAATTTTATTTTTTAACCTTGAATTAATTTAATTGTTTTGGTCATAGCATGCTTCAGTTGTCTGTATAGTTGGTTGCCTACACAATAGGGGTAATTGACGCGTTCGTTTTAAAAGTATACATAGGCAATGCATACTAACAATAAAAATTCCCTGTATATCGAATATATTTCATCCTAAAGAGCAGAGGAGTTAAGTGTGTTGTATAAAAGAAGCGGGAGAGTAGGCAAACGAGAACGCAAAGTAATATAAAGGGACTTCATGGTTATTATACCGCAAAAATTATGGCTAAATTAAGTATCAGTTTAGAAAATTTAGTATTACTTACTTCTAAAAACAATTTCCGTGCTTTACTTGAGTTAGTTAATTCTTTTAACATATGTTTAAATGCTTACTTACGAAGAAAATAAACTCACTTTTATGATTCTATAAAATACAAGTATGTCGTGTAATACTGAATTTCGGAATCTGCTTTTGTTTGTACGACCTTCAATTATTGGTTTGAATACAATGCTACTGATGTTCTACTGTATAGCCTATTCTTATCAAAATTACTAGGCTGATACGAACTAAAACGAACCTTTAAAGAATCCAGCACAGCCATTTTTTCTTTCATGAACTGCTCGTAGCTGGGTTCTCCTTTCTCTGGATGTCGTACGACGGCATCTAAACAAGCCTGTCCCAGAACAACAGGACAAAGCATGGCAGTATTGGCTTTAAAGTACATAGCTCTGACTTGGGGGCACATGTTTATCACTTCGGCGTAGCCACCTCGCAAACCGCACTCGCCCATGTAACCTTTTGAACAAGACATGAAGCTTGCCAGCTCCATCTGACTGTAAGGTTCGCCCATTTCTACTAAAACCTAAAGGAATAATAAATAATTAAAAACAAAGAGTATATTTTAAATACCTTTTTAAACGAATGAAACTGGGAATCTTCCGCGTAAACGTTGTCTTGGTAAACTTCATCTGCCAAAAGGTAAAGACGCTCTCTATAGGCAAACTTGATTATCTCTTCTATGTTCTTGCGTGACAGAACTTGACCAGTGGGGTTGCCGGGATTAATCACAACGAGAGCCCTCGGATGACAAACTGTCCGTGCTTCATCTACCGATCTCTAATAGTAATACATTATTACAGAATCTTTAATAAATTCATTTTGACAAACCTGTAATTCTTCTATGTTTAAACCCCAACCACTGGATTCATCCAAGTAATAGTCAATTTTCTTCATGTCAAACTCCGATAGCGTTGCAGAATAGAGAGGATACTGTGGTATTGGAACCATTATACCTGGTTTCTTTCCGTTGGAATTACATACAAATAATTTCAGTATCTTTTTTATTCCATCACTGGCACCTTTAAATACAGAAACTTTCTTATTAAGAATTGGGGTATTCAGAAATGTAGGGCTTTCTGAGCCGCCAATTTATTTCAAGCACCTTCTTATTTGACTATTTGACATTTGTTCTTCAACTTCTGTTGTTTGAAGTTTTTAGAAAAACTTTTCACAAACATTTTACAGTGAGACAGGCGCTTTTGAAAATCATTTATAGCCATACTATAGTATGCATATTATACTCACCACCGCTGATCACAATATTCTGCCAATCACAAGGAATACCCCCATCTCTTTTCTGGATGAACTCTGCAACATGTTTGCGAATTATTTCAATCCCGTTTGCTTCCGTGTAAGACCCAACTGAACCGCCTCTACATCCAGCAAGAAAAGTTCGAGCCCTTTCTTTCGCGTCTTCTGGAAACTCTGGATTTTCAAGCAACCGAGGATAGGATACAAGGGCTATTACTTGACGAATGAATGTGATTGGAGTTTGGCCCATGGCATGACAGTCGCCAATATTTGCTTTTATGACTTCGGTAAATGGTTTCTTAATGCCCTGTAATCATATTAATACAGAATTGAAGTATGTTATGTGCATTAACTAAAAGCCATTATTTAAAAACTTACTAAATGGATATGTTGATGAAGACAAAGCTAATATATGTGTTACAAAAAAGACACAGAAATATTCCACAAAATGTTACGATCAAAGGTGAAAATACAGAAATGGACTTTTTACGCCATTTAAACAAAGCTAGCTTGAAATCACATAATAGTAGTATAGAGGGTGTTTCCTAAATTATGTCGCAAACTTCAGGAGGTGATTCTTTGGCCGATTTTAAAACAAAAATTAAGAATAAATATTTCCCCAAGATGTATTGTTTTTAAAATACACAGGACTTGCTGATTTGTGCAATGCACAACAGAGTTTCACTCTACGGTTACCATGTTGGTGTATAACTATATTTAACCTGCCTGGTGCGTGTGGAGTCTTGTTACTCCTCTAGTGCGACCGTATCACGAGAAGTGCCAATAATTTGACTCCCAATGACTAATTTAGACCGGGACCTAGTACCGACCAACCAGGGAATTAGACAAATTTTCTGACGCCTGGAGTGATTCGAACCGGGAAGTGTTTGGACTATTACATCCAAAGCCCGATTCTCTTATCACTAAGCTACCCCTGTCTTACCCGATTACCATATATTACACTGCGGGAGTCTGGTTTATTTCTGAGCAACACTAACCTTTCCGATAGGCAAACCACGGTAACAACACCGCCACTAAAGGAAGAAGATCTTCGTTAAGTTGAGGAAAATCCTTCCATAAGTACAAGAAAAGTTGCGGTGCAGTTAAAGGGAAGCTACAAAACCATATGGAAAATTCTGAAATTTTACCAACTCTATCCGTACCATATATAGCTTTTGCAAGCGTTGTTTCCACAGAATTTCCCTTAAAGTTTCCACTTCTGTCAATGGTTACTTGAAGCAGTCCCTCAAAACAAAAACTTTCTAGCTGAAATACTACTTGCAGCCGAAGCTAATTTTTCAAAAGATACGATTATGAACTTTCATATCATGGAATCCGCATTCCGATGCCAGCATCCAATTTTTCTTAATGTATAGGCTGGTATTTTGGAGATAATTTTATTGAGCCGTAGTTCTTACCTGGTAATTCACATCGACATTTTTTGACGAATTTTGGAAGATATACAGCTGAGTAATACATGTGGTTTATGCACGATGGAGCTCCAGTATATTTAATTATTGCCGCAAGGGAGTGTTTGAATACAACTTATCCTCATTGCTGGATAGGCGGTGTTGGACAAGCCATGGGAGGGACCTAGGGGGAAAATCACGGCCACCGCGATCGCCAGATATGAACCCCTAGATTTTCTTCTTTGGGGTCACGTCACAGCACTAAAACAAAAACTCTAATTGTGGACGTAAACGATTTGCGGAACAAAATTGTCGATTTTTTTAATTCTATCGAGAGTACAATCGGTTTTTTTGAACGTGTTCGGCAATCCAAGGCGAGAAAAATGCCGGCAGACGTACTAGTACAAGGAGTATACGATGTACAATTTATTTAATACCCTATGTACAGGGTGGCCAGATAAGAATGCAAAGTGCTGTATCTTGGAAACTATTCGTCGTAGAGACTTGCGGTAAAAAAAATTATAACTAAAGTGGCCAAAAGAAGACCGCGGAAAATATTTTCAGATTTGCAAGATGGCCGCCAGGGGGCGTAACCGCCATCTTAAACTTTTAAAGTGATTTTTCACTGAAATGCACCTAATAAATGTACCAAAAAAATATATGCTTTTTAAAGCTAAGCTTTATTGCAGTAATTTTTGTCTAACACTTTTTGACGTATCTATTAAAGTAAAATGGTGGGGGGTGATTCAATGTTTTTTTAACTAAGCAGCTGTAACTCCTAAACGACTGAACGAATTTTAACAAACTTGGTCTCGTTGGAAAAAGCATTTATTGTTCCATCAAACCCATCTTACCTGTGATATGCCTAATTTTTAGTGATGCCGCTAGAGCGCGTTTTTTGATATAATAACAGAAAATTTCAAAATTCTCTAAAAAATTAAATGCAATAATATAACTTTTTTTTCATAAAAATGTAGTGAAATGATGCCTAAATAGACTAGTGAAAACCGTATCTCGATATCTTATTCCTAGCCTAAAATATCGAAGAAAGAAAATTTAGTTATCATAAAATTTTAAAACTAATGCCTCCTTAAATGCTCAAACTGTCTTCCATCACACTCAATGCATTGTTGGAGCCGCTCATACGTGGACATTACAGCAGCTTCAATTTCAGCTCTTGAAAGGCTACGAATGGCCATGGAGGAAAAACAAATGCATAAAATCTACTTGTCAACAAATATTAAAATTATACTTAGAGATGCAGTGTAATTTGCTTTAAAACTAAAATGCATTTTACAAATGATGAAGCTGTTGATATGGTTGCGGTATATTTTGAATGCCTTCAAAATGCGGCATTGGCTCAAAGAGTATACACAGCTCGATATCCAAATCGGCGTTTACGCGATGCGAGAATTTTTCCGCGTTTAGTGCGAAATTTGCGTAATACTGGTAGCTTTCGACCTAAGTTGCGAAGACACTCGGCTAGAACGGCGGAAGACAATATTGTTAATGCCTTAGCATACGTGGGATGGAATCCCCACGTTAGTACGAGAGCAATGTCTCTCGCGTTGGGTATGTCACGTACTACTAGTCAAAACATTTTAAAGGATCATGGGTAAGTTTTTATGTCACTAAAAATACTACTTTACATGTTTCACAATGTGTTTGTTATTTCAAATTTTTAGACTGCACCCGTATCATATGGTTTTACATCAAGCCTTAAATGACGAAGATTTCGACCGACGACGGATAGATTATTGTCATTGGATGTTGGGTATGATTAGGGAAAATAGAGAATTTTTATACGAAATTCTTTGGACGGATGAGGCCACTTTTAGAAGTGATGGAAACGTTAATTTGCATAATATGCATTATTGGTCTGACACCAATCCTCACTGGTTGCGCGAGGTCCAACATCAAGGCCGTTGGAGTGTTAATGTGTGGTGTGGCATCCTGGGCGGAACTATTATAGGTCCCTATTTCTTTGATCAACCACTAAAATGGTGCCGTGTTTCTTGATTTTCTGGTAAACCAATTGCCTATTTTATTAGAAGATGTGCCCTTGCAAATACGGCAAAATATGTTTTTGCAACTAGACGGTTGCCCAGCACATTTTTCAATAAATGTGCGAGAACATTTAGATCTAATATATCACCAGAGGTGGATTGGACGAGGAAGTCTATTTCCTTGGCCACCCCGATCCCCAGACTTAACCTGTTTGGACTTCTATCTATGGGGTCGGTTAAAAGATATTTTTTACCAAATTCCACCAACAACGAGAGACGACATGAAAATACGAATACAAGAGGCCATTCGTAGCCTTTCAAGAGCTGAAATTGAAGCTGCTGTAATGTCCACGTATGAGCGGCTCCAACAATGCATTGAGTGTGATGGAAGACAGTTTGAGCATTTAAGGAGGCATTAGTTTTAAAATTTTATGATAACTAAATTTTCTTTCTTCGATATTTTAGGCTAGGAATAAGATATCGAGATACGGTTTTCACTAGCCTATTTAGGCATCATTTCACTACATTTTTATGAAAAAAAAAGTTATATTATTGCATTTAATTTTTTAGAGAATTTTGCAATTTTCTGTTATTATATCAAAAAACGCGCTCTAGCGGCATCACTAAAAATTAGGCATATCACAAGTAAGATGGGTTTGATGGAACAATAAATGCTTTTTCCAACGAGACCAAGTTTGTTAAAATTCGTTCAGTCGTTTAGGAGTTACAGCTGCTTAGTTAAAAAAACATTGAATCACCCCCCACCATTTTACTTTAATAGATACGTCAAAAAGTGTTAGACAAAAATTACTGCAATAAAGCTTAGCTTTAAAAAGCATATATTTTTTTGGTACACTTATTAGGTGCATTTCAGTGAAAAATCACTTTAAAGGTTTAAGAT
>JABXWE010102507.1:0-23569 GCA_014611495.1 Limonius californicus
ATGCCCCACCCTTGAAAAACCCCCCCAACTATGCTACCGAGTCACTCCCGCTGCTCCCGAATTAATTAAAATTCGGGCCACAACGGGAGTCGAACTCGGGTCAACCGGTTGCGAAGCGGACTCTCGCCCACTGCGCCACCCGGTCGCCACCGCTGTTCTTAAGCTAATAATAATGAAAAATGAAAGGATTGCGTAAGTCTATATGCTGCAATATTATTTCGGACTTTCAATTAGAAAGACCTAGTTAGAGATTAACGTTTCTTAGAATACATTTGTGATTTAAGCTCCTATATGCGTCAAATCACTAGAGTGTACCCTCAACATTGTGTTGTATACCTTATTGATTGGCATGCCATTCCAATATATAATCGATACTTTTACACCTCTTGGGCTATAGTACATTGCTGAAAACAATTAACGGATATTTAACATTAATTTAAAAAAACAAGCAGTCAAAATAATATTTTTATATTTCAGACACAACATTTTTAAACAAGAGATCGAACGATTTGTCGCGTTTTTATTTGTTTTTGTATGTTGAAACGCGATCGTCACTGGAGGGTAGTAAAGCGCGCGTCAATACGCTCTTTCTTGGTCATAGTGCAGATTTTCCCTTTCTTTGTTACTAGTGGTGATTTTTAATAATTAAAACAATAAAACTGCACCATGACATGTCTGAACTAGAGGTTTACAGGGCTATAGGCCAATTAAAAGATAGATGAACACAGCAAGCTGTTGCTCAAGTATTTGGGGTGAGCCAAAGTGTAATTTCTCGACTTTGAACTCGTTTTTTGGAAACTGGAGATATTCGGCGAAAACAAAAACAAGATCGGCCAGCATCAACAACACCAAGAAATGATCGTTACCTCTCGCAACGTGCACGTAGAAATCGAACTCTTAATGCAACTCAACTTCGAGGTGAGTTGTTTAAACGCAACAAGAAGCGTTCGGGTTCTTGTTTAAAAATGTTGTAATATAAAAATATTTGCAGGTGTTGTAACCGTCTGTTGTTTTTATTATCAATGTTGGTAAATAATCGTTAATTCATTTGAGCAGTGCAGATCCAAGTGAACTAAATAGTGCAACTCTAGATGATTAGCAGAACTTCTAACACTGTCCAAATTAGAAGTTATCCAGTTAGGTTCGATTTACTTACTCATCAGTAGGAGTAAGGAAATGGAATAATCTTCTGCTTCCCCTAACTTGTATTGGCTATATATTCGCCGTAAAGGTATGTCCTTAATTGAGCAAATCAATACAAACTGCAGCTACTTTAGCAATCGACTATACAGGGTGGCTAACTTTTTACCTCAGTAAATATATATATAGCGACTTTTTTGCAGCATTCTCGGCCGTCTGTCGCATCCCAAACGCCATTCGGCTTTATGTTACCATAGGTCTTCATTTAGATTTCTTCTTTCCATTGCTTTCTTTATTCCGTTTGTCCAAGATGTTCTTGGCCTACCTATTTTTCTTTTTCTGTTTGGTGTCCAATTCCAAACTGTCTTTGGTAACTTATCTTCTTTCATTCTTCGCATATGTCAATACCAACACAATTGTTTCTTCTCTATTGTATCCGAGAGAGATATTTCGACATTCATCCTTTCTTTAATTACATCATTTCTCACTCGGTCCATTATTGTTATACCGCAGCACCTTCTCCAGTAACTGTTTTCTACTGCATTTATTCTTTATTTAAGGGGTTGATTGATAACCCATATTTCTGAGCCGTAGGTAACACTCTTCTCTATCACTGATTTAAACATATGAGTTTTGGTTTCTTTAGTGAGCTGCTTACTCCATAACAAAGAATTTAATTTGCTTGTTAGAGCTCGTCTTTTTCCTAGTTTGTCTATTATATCTGTCGTCCTTCCCATTTGTGTTAGTTTTACACCTAAATATTTGTATTCTTGAGCATTTTTTATTATTCCAGTATCTGTCTGCATCTGTTGACTGTTCTTTCTACTGTGTTTTCTCTACATTAATTTCCAGGCCCCACTTACTATACTCTTCCACTAGCTTCCGTACCATATAGTTTGCATCTTCAAAGTCTTCAGCCAGAACAACCTGAACGTCAGCGAATAATAACGGATACACGTTTCTTTCCCCAATTTTGACTCCCGTATTACGTATTTTTCTTGTCTATACTTGTAACGGGGAGTTTAAATACAGCTTAAGCAGCGTGGGAGAGAGACAGCAACCTTGTCGGAGACCTTTATTGACCCCAAAATAATCAGACTGTCCAGTTCGAGTTTTTAGTAAGCTGATATTTTGCTCGTACAACATTTTTACTGCGTTTATGTATTGTGGGTGTATTTTATTTTCCGCCATTGATTCCCATAACTTATTTATTGGTATGCTGCCATAATCCTTCTTCGGGCCTATGAGGACTAGGCGAAGTTGGCTTCCATATGCCGTTGTTTTTTCCATTATTTGGTTTAATACGAACAAGTTGTCAATACAAGATTGCCCTGGTCTAAAGCCATTTTGTTGTTCGACTTCTTCCATCTGCTGTTCAATTCTTTCACGTAAGATTCTACCGTACAGTCTACCTATGGAAGATGTATGTGTATGGAACTAATAAATGCGGTTTTCCATTCATTTGGTACTTCAGGGAAGTGCTTAAGGAGCTCCACAGGTATACCTCCGGAGACTTATTATTCTTCATTTCGTTCAGTGCTTTTTTTACCTCTTCTATGGAAATTTCGTCACACTTTGCGTCTACTCTCTCCAATTTATATTCAACATTCTGAAAAGGTGGCCTTTTCTCCGTCAATAGGTCTTTGTAATATTGTTTCCAATTTTCTAGTCCAATTCGATCAATCGTCAGTTTATCATTTACGTTTGCGTTTAGGGTTTTGATTGTTTTCCAAGCAGCTCTTGACTTAGAACTTCCTAATAAACTATCTATTTCGTTGCATTTCTGTTCCCAACAAGTATTTTTGATCTTATTTATTTCTTTCTTGACCAGCTAGCAAAACCTTCTATATATGTGTCTGTCATCTAAATCTTTTGTATTTAACCATTTACAGTATAGTTGTTTCTTTTCTTTGATGAACTCTTCAACTTCGTCTCACCGATAAGTTTTGAACTTCGTATGTTCAACTTCTCCTAGGGCTTCTTTTGCTGATTGATGTAAGTATCTTTTTAAGGTATTGTACATGTCCTCTGGGAATCCGTCTATGTCATTTTTCATTTTTTCTGCCAATCTCAGCTTATATAAGAAACCGGTGGACTCGTTTAAGAAACTATTGAAATTATATTTAGGAAATTTGGTATTGGTGGTTTTTTGATTTTCTCTGCCTGGTGTTTGTTCACAGTTAGGTGTTAGTGATATACTCTCGAGAAGATAATGATCCGATCCACAAGTTGCTCCTCTTTTTACTCCAACATCTTTAGATTTTATATTACTGTTTTGTTTAATAATACAATAATCTATAATACATTGTTTCTCGACTGTCTGTCAGTAAATATCTGCTACACTATTAATGATACGTGAAGAAATCATAAAGCAAAGGTTCTTAGTGTGATCTAGTGTAATTGGCGTAATTTTTTTTTATTGCCTGCTGTGTTTCGGGAAAGTGGCAATTTTGTTTATCAATGAAACACCCTGTATTTTCTTTTGGCAAACAAATCTTTTATTAAAGTACCATAACTAACGATTTATAGATTCACAAGAATCGGGTATCATTAATTTTTGTTTGTTTGTATTAATATCTGTAACATCATATAAACTGTCTTTGATTTAATTTTTAGACTGGAGTGTTTCTGTGTTTCGTATAGTCAATTTCCAATTACTTTAAGACTAGCGAACACACATTGCCACTAACACTTCAGTCTTAGATTAATACAATCAACAAACTTAAAATTTCCCTCTGTAATGTTGCAAACATCAATCTTAGACTACTCTTGTGAATCTGTTATGTGAATTATCTTATCCAATTTTAATACAAATCTTTTTTATAATATTTTACTATAAACAATATATGGAGCCCTTCAGCAAAACAATATACAGGGTGTTCATTTAAAAACTAAAAGTTTGATATTTTTCCTGAAAACAGTAAGTGATGAAAAACAGTTAATTTCGCCAAATAATATAACAAATAATACTAAAAAATGTTCTAACATTTTGTTCTATCTCTAATGGCATCCTGTTAAGACCCCTAATTCATGTTTGGTTATCTTGATTACGCAAGTTTCAACTTAGTAGCTATCATTAATATGTCAAACTTATAATTGATTTGTGACTTCGTTGAACATTGTTACTAGATAATATGATTTCAAATGTAAGCTAGTAACAAAAACCTAACCTTACTTTTCCCCACAAAACATACGTGCAATAAATTTTTAGGATACATTATATAAAAGCATTGTATTCGAATGCAAATCAACAAACATACAAACAGAAAATTGTCATTGCAGTTTGTTTGTATATTTAACCGTAGAGATGGTATATAGCAGTTATATTAGTTTGATACGTTATAATTTAGAATATGAAATCAAGTTGGTCAATTTAAAAACGGTACATATACAGTAAACTAACTAAATATTTTATTCAGATCCGCTACATCAGCGGCTCTCAAACATTCTTACCCACAGAACCCTTTTGAATTAAGAATTATGTCGCGTGCATCTATATCATATATATATATATATATATATATATATATATTGCTATGTAGGTTCGGGCCAAAAAAGTTGCCCCACGTTGGAAGTGTCAAAAATTGCTGTGGTTTAAAAAGTCATGGTAAAAAAACTTATGCCGACCAGCTCAAACACAAAACTGTTAACCTCAGGGTTCCACTCGCGGCCTCGTTTCGTATAAAAAACAATTGAGATAAAACGTTCGACAAAAAAAAACAACAACACGAGCAAATTTTTACTAGCTTTACTGTCACCGAAATTAGTTCTTTTTTTAAACTGCCCCAACCTTTTCACAGATGTTAGGCATGCCAAAACGCCCCTGGACTGTTACTACACAAGTATACAGACCGCACACCTCCTCTCCAGGCTGGCTCCGCATTCCATGCTCTGCCGTCTCTTCCTAACATGCAGTACTTTTACGTTTTCATTTAACGCCGATTAAAACTCAAATTTTATCTTATCGATGGTATATTCTGCCTTTTTAATTTTACAATTTTTATGACATTTTTATCAACAACCAAAAATAAACAAAAGTCCTATCTGATTTAAAAAAATTTCGTACTTCTTGTACTCCGGGGAAAGATATTATTTTGTCATGGAAACACGTCTTGCCCTGACGGCGATACAAAGGTGAATCACAATTAGCATTTAAGCCCCCCCCCCCATTATTATATCACAACAATATATATACAAAGATGGGATTCAATAGCAATATCAGCTAATATAAGCAGTGGCGTTGCTGGTAAGATTATGGTTTAAATCCCATGAAGTGTTATATACGTTTACTCAAATGTTTACGTATTATCTACTTGTTATTATATGTAGTTTACAAGCGCTGGGTCCCACTATTGTTATTACAAAAGATTCAAGAACTATGTAAATAATTGTTGGAAACAGTAGTAAAGCAAATAAAAATAAGATATTGAATAAATAATATGTTTGGCATGATTAATCATTATTTAATTAGAAATCATTCGGGAGGTAGTACGTTGGCAGAGGTGGCCTCGAAAAGGTGCCTACGTCGAATTGTTATTATTATTATGAATGTTATATCAATGCCAGGATGGCATCGACTGACATTTATGCGGAGAAGAGACACTATTTATCCCCCCTCCCGGCTCCTGCTAATGACAGAGTGACTGGCTAGACATAGTCCAATTTCCTGGTTCTCTCTGGAGGGTTGGTGCACCAAAAGCTATGCATAATTGTAGTGATTACTGTATGATTACGAATATCTGCGGCCACAGCAGCTAGCCAGCAGATGAGCATCCGTATCCTATTCGAATCCCAATCCATAAGTGGAAACTGGACGACACTCAGTGAATAAAACCACCCCATATTTATTGACAGATCAGTGAGTCTGTGTTTCATTATCTGTTGCATGTAACCTCTTATCGCCGTTAGTGAGTTCTGATCGCATTCGTTGTTTGTTTACCCAGAAACTCCTTAAATGAAATTCAAAAGCGCTGCAAACATATTTAAGTTTAAAATTCAGTAGTTTCTATACGCCCCCCGTAAGGTCGACTCTAACAGTATTGCTATAAACTTAAACTTAGATCTATTTACAAAGACAAAATATTTATTGTAGTTTTTTAAGAGATTACAAGGGGTGTTTGTAACAAACGGTAATAAATATGTAATGAAAGCGAGTGGATAGAACGCCTTTGATTCCAGGGGGTAGGTAATCAAGAAAAGTGCAGGTGACAGGGGAGCACCGGGCCTGTCGTAATATAATGAGGAAGCACTATAAACAACGAAGAGGAGCGAAGTTACACATATATGTAATATGCAATTGAATAATGTATGGGAGCGGCCGGCTCGCAATGGCTCCCTTCTAGACAACATGTTACCTAAATTATTTTATTAGTAGTTTAGACTGGCATAAATTTAATTTAATTAATGTTTCTAACTAATTAATTTCGGACCTAAATCACGCGGAGTGCTTTATAATTCCGGAGCGAATTCGCGCGAAAGCAGCAGACATCATAAACTGGTCTCGCCGATACTTAAACAAATCAACAATGATTTTCCATTTGTCAGACACAGGAACGTAATTAAAAGCGTGTTGTTAGGTTTGCCTTAAACGGCCTGCAGATGGTGGAGTTTTGTAACGCTAATGTACTCTACTCTCCTCTCTACTCCCTGAGAGCAGTATAACCGAAACTGAAAATGTTAACTTCTAAATTTGCAATCAATCTTGAGTAAAACGTTACACTAAACGTGCATTATGCCAGAATAATGAGCTTCTTCGAATTAATATAAAATAATAGCGAGCCTCGGCTGCTCACTTAGGGTGGAAAGCTTCTTCTGATGTATCCGAAGCAAAGTAGCGTATAAGCCGAGTAATATAACACAGTTTTTCACTTTTAATTAATCTAATGCCACTTTATTCGAGCGGCCTAAACAATGTCATATAGTGAATCTTAATTTCGCGAGTCGTGCGAAATTTATGGTGGTTAATTAAATTTTAATTTCAGTTTGTTAGCGCGGCTTTCTGGGAGCCGCCATTACGAAGACGCTTTATTATTAGCGCCCTAACATACACACTGGACTTCCTATACTTACAATCATACGCATCTACTTAACATTTAGAAAAACTCTGGTTTTATAACGTTTCACTATTCCACTATAATTTTGTGCGCTTTAAACATGTAACTTTAATTTTTGCTTCGCATGAGATATGATTATTATCTTACTGTTGTAATCATAAAATGAAACCTCGAAGCATTTCTGTCTTGACGTAGTCACACTAATGAGTACCGCTGTTTTAAATAATCTTTGGACAACCTTTAAGTGACTCACAATATTAAATATTATGTCTTCTTGCGTTTTACAACATTGTAGTACATAATTACTGGCATTTTCATTTTCAGAATGTAATGAGCAATCTATCTAAGGCGAGCAAATTTACTTAAGATTATTACAAAACTAGGAATTAGCCATATATCGTATTTACCTCTGTTCAATATCTAATCAATTGTATTATTGTTAACGGAACCTATCGTCAAATGGAAATATATAGTACAACTTTTCAGTTCCCGTTGTAGTAACTTTCCTGATTCTCGTAAACTCAGTTGAAAGTTTTGAAACAATTTACCACAATTGCTTGGATATTAAAAAATCCCAAATTTGAGGTTTCTATTGGACTGGGATACAAGCAACCATAAAGTTTTTCAGTGGAAAATGCATGATATTTTAATAGTAGTTCACCTAAATATCATCAGTAATCTAGGAAATTTTTAAATAAAATAGTTCATAGAAATATATAGACAATAACCGTAATGTAAATCGTAAA
Organism: Limonius californicus; assembly: GCA_014611495.1. Lineage (NCBI taxonomy): Eukaryota > Metazoa > Arthropoda > Insecta > Coleoptera > Elateridae > Limonius > Limonius californicus. The sequence goes on from JABXWE010102507.1 coordinate 7,940, forward strand.
ACTGATTATGAAGTCCTTGCACTCTTCGTTAACGAGTTCTACCACTCTTTATCTGACAACCTCATATGCCGTATCGTATGATATTTTCTCTTTTCTATTTTCCAAGAAATGCAAGACCCAGTACTTACCAGACAATACTACAGAATGGTTTTTTATGTCTATCAATTGCGCCTCCAAAATTTCTGAAATACTTTACTATAAATTCAGAGGTGAAAGTAGAAAAAAATGTCTTTCCGGAAAACAATTGGAGGAGCGCTTCAGAAAAAATGCAAAAAGTTTGTGAAGTACACGTTGATGGCGTGTCCAGCAGACGAGTGTTGACCGTGCTTCTATCTCCTACCGGCCGCTATCCGTCGTTAGAGGGATATATAAGGCGCACAAATTTTAGTCAGTGCATGAAATGGATCTGCGATTACTTTGCTTTCCAGTGGGAAATCATTTTGTGTTGATATTGATTTACTTTTTTGTTGTAAATTGTATGTGAAAAATAAATTATTATTTTAAATCGGAACTGAGTCCCGTTTCCTAATCTTATACCAGAACGTCATTTCAGAAAGTTCCAGTTTACTTGGGAGGGTGCTTCATGTCTTTTTGTTTGCTAAAATGATTGTGCCCTAAATCCTAGCTTCAGTTCAAATTATTCTCTCTTCTAACAATCACCCACGCATTTCCTCCTTCCCTCTACCACCTCTTCCGGGCTGTCATGGGTTCCTACCTCTCTCTTGCTGTATGGGAGATTTCCAATAGAAATGCATCTAATACTTCAGTTCTGATCTGGTATAATGACGACATCTTAGTTATCTGGCCGCAAGGATAGGAGTCTTTTTCTTATTTTCTATCGGACTTAATTTTATGTGAAGGAGATCCTAAACCGCCCTAGGAATTTAAAATTAGCGCAGTCTATTTCGCAGTCAATCCAAAGTATTCCTTTCTTTATCGTATGTAAAATACAGAGGCGTCCGCGGGCTACAGGTTAGCGCGTTAGACTTCTACGCTGAAGGTTCTGGGTTCAATTCCCAGTACCGGAACATCTGCGTAGTAAATCTTCTCTGGAGTAGAAGTGTTTACACTTCTCGTGGTTCGAAGCCTATGTTAAGCTGTAAGTCCTCTATGACCGTGGCGCTTTAATCGCCCAATACAGGCATAGGAGAGAAGATCGCTACGTCTCGTAAGAGATAGAGCACCCCAAGAAGAGGAAGATGCAAAATATAGGCAACTGATCACGCCTCTCTGTTAGAGAAGTAGAATCTTAGCTAAGTTCTGATAACTTTGTCACTGGTCGTTATGCTGAATAGTTAAAATTGATTACAGAATCCTGGCATTATTCAGATTTTAAATTCTTATCAATTTTCCGATCTTTTCTTCGCCTTTTTACAATCTTTTATACGTTTTCTACTAATTAAAAAACAGTTTGTTTAAAGGTCGCATATTAAAGTACAAAGTGATTTTTTAAAAAGTCAATTGCAGTAGCCTAGGGATTGTCCCGTCTATATTAAGCTTTAGAATCTGACAATATGAAAATTGTAACAGAAAGAAAGAAATCTTGACGAAAAACCTGTAATTTACTTACCTTAATAAATTACAAATCAGTTGCAACTAAATACTTGTTCATTTTCACATTTTGTTGGGCAAAAATTTTTAACTACCTGAACTGTCACACAGTTTGACATACAGGTAAATGTCATTCAACGCTCATTACAGCTGACTGCAGACGGAATAGCTTTTTTTCTAGGCTTGCTGCAATTGACTTTTTAAAAAATCACTTTGTATATCAATTTGTATCAAATGGTTGTAACAGTGAAGGTGATTGAGGTTAAGTGTGTGCAAACTGCAAAATGAATTTTGCTACAAAAAAACGAGAAAAATTGAGAGGAATTCTAAATATTAAGAAAATCTATGATCTCTATAAAAAGACAAATCAGAAATCCAGAATATGGAGTCAAAATTGGTTGCTGCGACGTGATAATTTAAATTTAGGGGCTTGTTCATTTGTGACAACTGAACTTTGCCATTGTAACTTCGTAGCTCCACTTTTCGCGGCCTGTAGTGCCATAATACTTAACAAATCAAAATACTAGTAAAGAATAAATTTTTAACACGTTATAACAATATAAACAAGACGCCACTTTTTTAGGTTAGGTTCGTTAAGTTCGAGTTTACCGGTAGAGGTTGGTAGTATCAAAATTAGCTCTACTGCGCAGGTGTAGTATCAAAACTTGAACAAAAAATTGGTCCAGAACTAGTTGTGAAAAAAGTTTAGCTGGTTCTAGTACGAAAACTTGGATGCATTTTTTTTTATTTACATTATTCATGTTTCTACAAGTCCATCTAGTAATGAAACTAGTCAACGTTTCTAGCCGAAAAAAGGAAAATGTAAAACAAGCTTAATAGGCTTGTTCATACTGTGCTATTTTAACTGTAAACGCTGGATTTCAAAGATACAATAAATGTTGCCTTAATTTCCGAATTCAGTGATTGCTAAAATAAGAACACAGGAAACCTATTTTGCTTTATTTTTATTTACTAATAAATCTCCATACAACAAAAAATAAATTTTCCTTGTACAGTTTCTGATCCTGCACACTAAAATTATGACTACCCCACTGCTTTGGTGTATTTCTAGTGGATTATATTGTCCCGTTTAGCGCATTGTTGGCGACAGTGATGTACTGTCCCTAATGTTTGTATATTACAACTGTAACCTCACTTTGTGTGTTTTTGTGAACTTGTTTATTATTTGAAGGTACTATAAAAGTAAAATTTAAGAAAAAAACTACGCAAACATGGATAACCAATCTAGCGTCGTTGATAAGTTCCTCATTCCCATAGAAGAGTTACCTTTAGAAATCCAAGATTTACAGCCAGGACCCAGTGGTAGTGGCACAAACATCACCGAAGACATGAGCAGAATGCAAGTTTCCAAACTTGGAAACACTCAAGTTATCGACAAGTATCTTTCAGGTGAAATATCCCTTGACAATTACGAAATGCTGCTTGACGAAGAGCACCACTTGGAAGCATCACAGCAAAAACCCTATTTGCCGGAAAATTTTGAAACCAAATCAAACCGTGTGTCTAAAAAGATCCCACCTCACCTAAAAGCCCTTATGGGTGAAGCCAACATACGATTCGCCCGCGGTGACCACGAAACTGCCAAGAAAATGTGCTACGAAATAATTAGACAGTATTCTTCTGCTTCGGAACCGTACATTACACTAGCACAAATTTTTGAGCAAACTGACCCGGGAAAGTGTTTGGATTATTACATGGTGGCAGCACTTTGTAGTCCTCGAGATGTAGATTTATGGGTAAGGTGTGCACAACTATCGGCTGCTGCTAAAAAGGTAAATCAAGCCATTTTCTGCTACACAAACGCTGTTAGAGTGCAGCCTAAAAATATTCAGTTACATTTGAAAAGAATTCAGTTGCTCCGAATGGAAAAAGATACCAAAAACATGTTAAGATCTTACGTAAAAATGATGCAATATCTTACTCCAGCTTACTATGATTTTTTATTACAAGTTGCAGTGAGAGTTACATGTGAATACCACCAATTAAAAGAGTACAAGAAAGCCATCGATGCACTAAACATCCCGTTTCAAAAGTGCCCCAGTTTGATCACCCTGCAAATGGTAAACATAATGTTAGAGCTTTTGTTAATAAATGAAAATTATTCGTGTGCTCTGGATATATTCTTGGAGTACTGCAATATTGAAATAGAGATTCTTCTAGTCAATGATAAGAAGATTGAAATAGTCACCTATCGCATGCCTGATCAAATACCAATAGATCTGCGGATCAAATTTATTATTTGTGCAATAAAGCTAGAGTCGTTTCATTTAATAGAGGAACTTTTAAACCCATTATTGGTAATGGAAGACGAAATAGAGACCATAGGAGATCTGTTTTTAGATGTAATTGAAGTCTTGATGGCAGCCAATCGCTATGCAGATGCCCTGAAATTGCTTGTCCCGTTAATAAAAAGCAACAATTATTCGTTGGCAGGTATGGTATGACATTAAGGCCATTGCGGCTTGTGGCTTTGAAAATGTTTTCCAATTCCTTTAATACATTACTCGGAATAGACAACTTTTGTATCCTTATTCAATTAAATTATCTTAAACTTGATCAAGTTATTTAGATTGGTTTTTTCTCGTGGCAGATCTATGGATCATGTTTAAAATAAAAGTTTCGGTCATATTTTACAATATTTAAAAATAGCAAATTATACATATATCTCTGAAAGTATTGAACTTGTCTGGAAAACATCTACAACGTAGAGCGGGAATCATCATGACTCATAAGGTGACCTTCCCCATTCAACCCCTTAGGCTGTAGCTACAGCAACAAAAAGAAACTTCAAATGGTTACACCCACTTTGAGATACACCATTGAAAAGCTCTTACACAATGCTATTCAATAGTAGCAAACATTTTTTCCCCGACTTGATTTTGAAAAATAGAATGGCCCCCAAGATCTCCAGATTTTAACCCCTTTCTATGGGATAACTTAAATTGTTGTCTACAAAACTCAGCTTTAGTACATTGAACAACTATGACAAGAAATAGTTCTGGAGTTCCGAACTATTCCGGGACAAACCTTCCATTTAGAGAGAAATTGAGAGTAGATTTTACTATTGCCTAAAGTATAATGGAAATTATTTTTAACATTTAAACTATTATTTTGAAATTGCAATTATAATAATTGGCTCAAAACCTTTAGTACTTAATAGGCCATCCTTCGTTTTTAATAACTAATTCACACCTTTTTGGCATAGAATTCATCAGTTTTTATAATTCTTCCTTCATAATGCAGCGATACCAGCATCAATTAGGGATTCAATTAATTCTACTTTTTTTGTGTGCTTTTTTCTTGAAATAATGTTAGAAATCCTCTACTATAAGTTTTCTATAGGATTTAGGTCCGAGGATTGTGTTGGCCAGCCTATTCTTTTAGCTTTATTGGTCGACATCGAAGATTGAACAACCTTTGCTCTGTGGCAAGGAACATAATCATCTTGAAAGATAAAGGTTTTGTCAGGAAATAACTCTTATCCACTAGACACCATCTTGTCCTGTAGGACATTAATGTATTTGGTGGCATTCATCATGCCGCAACATACAGTCTACCAACACCTTCAGCAGACATCCAGCCCCATATCACGACCGAGGTTGGATGTTTAATTGTTGGCAGATCACACTGTCGTGAAGATTCTTCTTCAAAAAATCTTTTAACTAATACCTTCTGCCATTGTTCTGGGGTCCAATATTTAAAAATTGCATATCATACATATGTCTCTGAAAGCATTGAACTTGTCTAGAAAACATATCTACAACATAGAGAGCAAATCAGCATGACTCGTAAGGTAACCTTCCCCATTCAACCCCTTAGGCTGTAGCTACAGCAACAAAAAAAACTTCAAATGGTAATACCCACTGGGGCTATTCAATAGTAGCAAACATTTTTTCCCCGACTTGATTCAGAAAAATAGATGGCCCCCAAGACATCCAGATTTTAACCCCATTAGACTTCTTTCTGTGGGGTTATGGTAAATCTGTACAAAACTTAGCTTCAGTACATTGCACAACTGCGATAAGAAATAGTTCTGGAGTTCCGAACTATTCCGCAACAAACCTTCCATTTAGAGAAAAATTGCGAGTAGATTTTACTATTGCCTAAAGTATAATGGAAATTTTTTGACTTATATTATTTAATTTAACCAAAACGAGTCGGAAAAAAATATTTATTCTTATTGAATAGCATTTTGTAAGAACTTTTCATGAACCCCGAGTAACCCAGTGGTAAGAGGGCCGGGCTCGCAATGCGAAGTCGTCGGTTTGAACCTTGGGACAGGCAGAAATTGTTCTGTAATTTCTAAGGTCGGTATTGAGTTCGGTAACCATTCGACGTTGGGTTACAATTAACGGCGCTTCTCCTAACCACTGGCTGACCAGAAGCGGTAACAGGGCCACACACAACAGCATTCATACAATTAATACAAGTAGTGAAAATGTAGAGAGCGAATGCAGTCGAGGGGAGCGTGATGTAAGTCCAAAGGAGACTCATCACCTTCAATTAATCCCGAATGTATGAATGGCAACCTCGACACCGTATGGTAAGAGAGGAATTGATAAAGAAAGAAAGACCTTTTCAATGAGATATTATAAGTGGTGTTACAGTAGGAAATTTTTCTGTTGAGTTAGGTAGAGCCTAAGAGGTTGAATGGGGGAAGGTTACCTTATGAGTCATGATGGTTCCCTCTCCATGTTGTAGAAACAGTTTCTAGAAATTTTCAATACCTATTTTACTTCCAGAGATATAACATACTGTACCTTTTCAAATTGACACCCTGTACACATGTTTATTTAAATAAATCTATCAGCTGTAATGGTTTTCTGCACATTAAAAACAAGCTTGCAGAAGAAATTATAAGATGTGGTTGAGGATCAATAGTTAGGTTAAATTTGAAATTCAGCTGTATAATATTATAAAATGTTAGGATAAATATGGCTTGTATTGCAAGCATGTTTAAAATGAAAAAAAAACTTTATAATACATTCCTTGAATTCTATCAAGCAATGGTTCTGAAAACAATTCTTTATTTAAATTGAATACTGGTATTTTTCATACACGAAGCAAAAACTCCAATGTAGTGATAGCTAAACACCTGAAGAAAACCTGTACACCACTATTTATTAAATATCCTTAAAGAACTTGCAAAGAATCAATCAAGGTTTGTCAAGCAATTGAGTTACTCTCAGCAGATTTGGTTTATTTATTACTAAACATTTCATGCCCAGACTAATTTTTTTTTCTTCTGTTAAGATTGTATTCACCAAAATGGGCACTTTAATTTTCCTTTTGTTCCGTCTCCTGCAAACCTAGTAAATCGACTTTATATTATTCTATGTCACTTATTTTTTGCTCACAGGTGTATGGCTCAAATACGCCGACTGCCAAAGGGCATGCGGATTGTACGAATCAGCTATTGATAGTTACCGCACAGTGATGCGGATGGCCCCACTACACATTGAGGTTAAATACAACCTTGCAGAAGTGTTGGCGAAAATAAATAGAAAATCAGAAGCCCTTGGAATTCTCCACCAAGACCCAAACGTGCAGGATATTGACATAAACTTATTAATGCTTAAAATTAAACTATTAAGAGAGCTGGAAGAGTTTGAAGAGTACTGGAAATCGGTTGAATTACTTCTTTCACGACACTGTCTGACTTTAAGACACTATGAAGAAATAAGAGCCGTCACCTACCTAGAAAGACCTTATGAAAAAGAAAGCCGTATTAAGAAATTGAGGCACTTTAGAGGTGAAACTCTTGATGTAAAGCCAACATTTGTTTGCACTGTAGAACCTAGCATTGAGGAAGAATACAGTGTGTTCCGGGAAGCTAGCGAACTGTGTATGAAACGCAAGGAATATGCTCGAATGCAGAAGCTGATTTTTACCGCTTTGACTTCACACCGTTTCAAACACAAGTATGAAGAATTGGGTTTGCTGGGGTTCTTTGCAAGTCTGTACAATAAAGACAGTTACCACGCCTATCCATTAATACGTGAAATAGTAATTCATCACAGTGACAGCAACCTGGCATGGAACTTGTTCAATGTTTTGCTACAGCGTGCAGATGATTTACGACACACTAGATTCATGATGCGATTCCTGTCTGGTTACACACAAAAAACTCACTTGCGGCTGTTAGAAGCCAATTATTGTCTCACAGTTGGTAACATTAAAATTGGCTTAGGTTACTACTTGAGTAAACTGCGAAGCAATCCAACACCAATGACTTGTATGCTACTTGGTTGCTTGCTTTTGTATATTTTTGGGCAAAAATATACGCGTAATAAGGAGAAAGTTACCAAAACTGCTATTGCTTTGTTCCTGAAATATTCCACCATGCGTAGCAAAGATGCTTATGAGGAAATTAATTATAATTTAGGGCGTTTGTATCAGCATTTTGGTTTAGTCCATCTTTCAAAACACTATTATAAATTGGTATTAGAATATGAAAGTCCTTTGGCAAAGCAGCATCCCAATTTGAGTTTGAAGCGTGAAGCAGCTTATAATTTACATATTATTTATAAGAATAGCAAAAATTATACAGCGGCTAGGAATGTTTTAATAAAATATCTTAGAGTTTAATTGTGTATATTTGTTAATAAACTTGTAAAGTAAAATTGTATAATTTTTTATACAGAAAAAAACTAAGTAAAAGTATAAATACAGTGAAGTCTTCAATAAGCGGACACCCATGATTCCACACTTTTTGTCCGTTTATTGGAGGCGTCCGCTTAAAAGAAACAATCATGTCCGGGTATAGGAAGTGTCCGTTTAAGAGAGAACACAAAAATTATTAAAACATGCAGAAAAGTGTATTTTATTGAACATAACTACAATAATTATAATTATAAATAATTATTGCCTACAAACACCGCAGTTAAACTGCTTAATATAAGTCCGAATTTATAAAACTCATAAATCAACAAGTTCTGCATTTTACAAACAAACTACAGTAAAGAAATACAACGTTGAAATTAGTTCTGCGAAAACCGTGATAAGGCTCAAATATTTATAACAGGAAGTACTAGTATTAAATTTCACCAGGACGGTGACATAATGTAATATGCGCCAATTAGATGTCCGGTTAAAGGGGGCAATTTTTCCTAAAAATGAGACTTATGAACTGTCCTTGTCCGTGTATTAGAGGGTCCAGTTAAAAGAGGCTATTTAACATGTATTAATAATAGCAGAACATTGGTTCTACGAAATGTGTCCGTTTATAGAAAATGTCCGCTTATAGGAGGTTTCACTGTATATGTTTTTGTTGTTAATTCAATTTGAATGTCATAAATTAGACAATGGCAAATTTATAAATACAGGGTGTTTTAGTTTTAATGTTGAATACTTTGGGAAAATAATCTCGTTATTCTGAATCAGAAAAATGTATTCCTCTCGCCCACTTTCTAAGTATTTATAAAAGTTTGTAAAACCAAATCATTTTTTCATTATACATAATATGTAGATATTATCTTGTAAGAATGCGTTATGGGTCCAGTGCTATATCTTATATATACAGCGGACTTGCCTATAGCCCAAGATGCAATGATTGCGACGTTTGGAGATGACACGGCGTTTTGGCTACAGACGAAGACCCAGTAAGAGCATCGCAGAAGCTTCAACCTAACTTAGATCGCATACAAAATGGTGCATAAAATTAAATGAGTCAAAATATGTTCACATTATATTTACTAAACGCAGGGGAGTGTCTCCTCCCGTTACACTAAATGGAACAATAATACCACCATCCAAAAATGTCAAATATCTAGGCATTCATATCACATAACACATATCTGGAAGAAACGCCTGCAATTAAATCTCAAACTCAGAAACTACTACTGGTTAGTAGGTCGAAACTCTCAGCTGTCGCTGGAGAATAAAATATTAATATATAAAACTATATTCAAACCCATTTGGCTGTATGGGAAACGGCTTCACCATCCAACATAGCTATACTCGAGCGATTCCAGTCAAAAATTGTTTTTGATCAAACTTTTGTTCAAAATTTTGAACAGATATTTGTACAAAATTCTGTCTGTGAGCATGCGTAAATAGGTGCAAATTACGTTGACATCTGTGAGAAAACTGTCAAAATAATCATGTTACTGTAGATCAGGTACAAAGTGATTTTTTAAAAAGTCAATTGCAGTAGCCTATGGATTGTCCCGTCTATATTAAGCTTTAGAATCTGACAATATGAAAATTGTAACAGAAAGAAAGAAATCTTGACGAAAAACCTGTAATTTACTTACCTTAATAAATTACAAATCAGTTGCAACTAAATACTTGTTCATTTTCATTTTGTTGGGCCAAAATTTTTAACTAGGTACCTGAACTGTCACACAGTTTGACATACAGGTAAATGTCATTCAAAGCTCATTACAGGAGTTTTGGGACACCCTGTATAGTCTACTCCTAAACATTTATTACAATACACACTAATTAATTTAAAACTATTTTAGTACTTAGTAGGCCATACTTTGTTTTTTTAACTAATTCGCACCTTTTCGGCATAGTATTCACCGGTTTTTGTAATCCTTCTTTCGTAATGCAGCTATACCAGGCATCAATTAGGGTTTCGATTAATTTCACTTTTTCTTGAAATAATGTTAGAAATCCTCTGCCATAAGATTTCTATAGGATTTAGGTCCGGGGATTGTGCTGGCCAGTCTACTATTTCAACTTTATTGGACACCATCCAAAATTGAACAGCTTTTGTTCAGTGGCAAGGAGCATTATCATCTTGAAAGATAAAGGTTATGTCAGAAAATAATTCTTTTCCACTAGACAGCATCTTCTCCTGTGGGACATCAATGTATTTGGTTGTATTCATCATGCCAGATACAACATGTAGTCTACCAACACCTTCAACAGACATGCAGCCCCATATCATGACAGAGGTTGGATGTTTAATTGTTGGCAGAACACACCGTCATGAAAATTCTTCTTCAGGAAATCTTCTAACCTATGTGTTTCCAGCATGATTGTTAATGCCAAAGGTAGATTTATCACTAAATAATACCTTCTGCCATGGTTCTGGTGCTCAATAGCGATGATCCTTTGCCCATCTCAAACGGTAGAGCCTTTGTTTTTTCTGATGGGGGAGCTTCTTCCGGGCTTTGCAACCCCTAAGTTCAGATTTAAGAAGTCTCCACCTTACAGTAGAAGTGCATGCACTTACACCAGTATATTCGAACCACATCTTTGTTAAATCTATCGGATTAAGATTTCTGTCTGCCGGGCTCGTTCTCCGCAATACACTGTCGTCTTTCACTAATGTTTTCTTCGAATGGCCACTGCGGGGTTTGTTTTAAATTTTTCTAGTCTCAGAGTATTTTTTGGATTGATTGTACTGCACGGGGATAGCTATTTCACGACTGGAAGCGCCTTGTTTATGATAAAAAATTATTTCATATCGTTTTTCATCCGATAATTTGAACGGTTGTTTCTCGGATGGTATTTTTCCACTGTAGTGTACATGCAAAATACAACCTTAATTGTTTTCTATGAGTACCTAATTAAGAGATAAGTTGTTGACATAGTCATTAAAATCAAATATTTAAAAGTAATTTTTGGAAACTACTGAAAAAGTAGCTAAACTTTAAGAAATTATTTTTTTGGGTGATACAGAACTTTTTCACATAATTGTATTTGGCTGTTCAGGAAATATATATATCGTGCAGAATTATTAAAACAATGTTAATCTTAACATCTACCTTCTTAAATATTTAATTATTATTTTCATACCAGTTAGTATTTATATAGCAAAAAGGGGTGATCAATGCAAAAGTTCTTATGAACTTCTGCCCCAAATCCTTATTCCAATGGACATTCATTTTTTTTAACCCCAGTGTATTCAGCAATACCTATCAAAATGCCCGACTAGATCTACCCCCCCCAAAGTTTTTAAAATAAAAATACAGGACATTCAAGTAGTTACCAACAGTTAAACTACTTTTTTTCTATTGAAAATTTTTAATATTTTGTACGTTTATTACCATTTTATATGTGATTTCAAAATTTATATTATGAACAATCTACAATAGTTTTTATTAGCCCAAGTAAATATAACCCCCATAACACTACTAATTGTACAACTTTAGTAATTATAAAATGCAATCCCGTTTTATCTAAACATAATTTTTGAGGAAGCTACTAAAAGCATTTCGGGAGAAAAGGGTTGAAGAAATTAAGCGCCGTTTGCAAATGAATCTTCCTTTATCTACAAATTTTACACTGTCAGTTTATTATTAAATATTTTTTCTTACAATTTTTTTTGCAGAATGCAGTCTTCTGATAAACCTTAAATACAAACATTTTATTAACATTATTCTGGCAACAACAATGTACGTAACAGAATAAAATAAAAAAGATAAACAATTAACATTCAACATTAATTATGTTTATAGGCAAAGTGGCTGGTGTTCTGATGTTGACGTTGTATAGCTTTTAGCATTGCCTCAAAAAAATCATCTATATTTGCTGTATCATTATTTAAAAACAATGCATGAGCAAGAAATGGAATTTTCCGTAAAGTTCTACCACTGAAGCCGATGCTTAGTTCACTAATTTGAAACAGCTTCCTGCTACAATTCAGCACACTGCTCGTTTTGTATTGGGGCTTGTGATATACTTGGATCGGAGGTATTACTACAGATGGACTTATTATTTGTCTCTGTAACAATTATCATATTGAGTACTGAAACATCAAGTTTTTAACAAATTCTACCTTCATTAGTTCTTGTACACAAGAGTAATAAATCTGGTAAATGGCTTCAGGTCCAGGCAAACCAATATACTGTTTAATATCAGCTCTATCTACAAAAGCTAAATCAATAGCAGCAGTCATGTTAGATGTGGTTAAGATAAGCACATTGGGATAATTTTTAATTTGGTCAATTTGTGTCAAAACAGCATTGACTACCCTTATAGAATCTGATGGTTCAGCCCCTACAAAAAATCATGTTATAAAGGGTGATATTTAGTGCAGAATTCTTTAACATCAACTTTAATATTAAAAATATTAATAAGAAAAATTGTACTGAATGTTATTAAGTATAATCTAATAATATTTTCAACCTCAATTTGTTTTTTCTTATATAACACCCACTATATTATTACATTTTTAAATTTATCTTGAGTAATGATTAACGTAATAATGGTTTCTGCGATATTCAATTGTTTCTGTAAAAATTCGATGAAATATGTTAATCTTTCCTCCTGATCTAATTTAGATCAAAAGTTTATTGATGTTTGAGATCCAAAATGGCTTGGACAATTGATAATATATCTCAATATACCGTGAGTTCAAAAAGTAATTACATAACGGCTGGCCATGGAATTATAAAATAATATCTAATGCAAGCTTTATGTACCAATTGACGTTTAGGCACAGCCTTTCAAGCGCAAGCGCCAGTACCTAACCGGCAGTGTTATGTTAAGGCGGGTACAGACTAAGCAAACATTGTTGACCAACATGCTAGTTCGTTCAGTGAGTATGTTGTAATGTTCATTTTAAATTGTGCCGCTTTATATGAATTAATTTCCGTAATTTGTTTGCCGCTTCGTAGGAATCAATAACGTTATTTTAAATTGTAGTCCTATTTTGGGTTACTATCTCGCTAAATTGTTTTGTCTTGAAAATTGAGTTATGAAAGGCCGGTTCCCTTAAACCTTGAAAGTTTCTTTTGTGAGCTGATTTTCTGCCGACCAAATTCTCGGAAGTGTTGATCTCGGCAGACGCACGTGTCCGTTTTCGTTCTAGAATATTTCATAACGTTTCGAAATCTGATGCAATCTTTTGGGGAGAATGCAAATTCCCGTAGCATTTTTAAGTCAGTCAATTTTCGAACTCTGATGGCTCCGGTTGTCCGAAAACTACATCAATCGGGAACCGTAATTACGTTAAGTGCTGCAGGGGCGGCTTTTGGGTTTTTATTCCGAGGGGTATCCGTTATATGTGTTCCGTCTCGCTGTTGTACCAAGGGGTATTAAACAGACCATCGGCTACTGCCGGATTTAATAGGAAGCACTGGATTCATCCCCAGGAAAGGCAATTCCGTGCGAATTGGCCGGTCGCCGTTAGGCGGGTTATTTTCGAAGCCCAGCTTCCGTCGCTCTGCGGCTATTTTGTTTTACCATCAAGGAGTCCCGTCTCTCGTTTCAACGCTGCTCCGAAGAACGTTGTCTTCCTTCCCCTTTTTTTTTTGGAAATCGCCGTCATATTGTGCCTGCCTCGTTTTAAGCCATCCACCGGAATTCAAGGTAAAAACTCCCAGTTTTGTGTTGTGACAAAGAAACCTTTTTTGCTCGCGTCAACTTGCAGACTTCAAATTTAACTTCATGTAATTACAAGAAAAAAATGACTTTCAGTCGTCATATGTGTTGTTAAGTTGTTTTATAATAAAACTACCAGATTATATTCTATTTTTGTGAACTTCAGCATCACTGGTGTTACATAGCTGAATGCAGAACGTAAATCCCGTTGCACCAGTGGCGGCGAGTCCTTTTCCTGAACGTTCAAGAATTAAAATTCTGTAATTCAAACTTTTTGTGTTATAACTTGTCATTTCATTGTATGGTCATATTTTAATTGTTTCATTATATGTGTTTTAAAGTTTACTGTCTTTTATTGTGTCTTTTGCACTTGTTGGTGTAAGAATTTTGCAAGCTTTAAATATATAGGAGGAGGCACAATCACGGTAAGTTCCGTTCCCGTAAGCTGTTGGCTTCTGGGCCTTCCACGAGGACCTACAATCAGCTGGATTTGGAAGGTGGCGCCCACTTATTTTGACTTGCCCTGTACACAACTAAAGATTTTTCCCATAAGCGATTTTCACGAACTCCCTCTACTCCTCTGAGCTAAGCTGTAGACCTTTTTCCATCCACCTGTATGCGGGTCGTCGAAAAGGCTCGATTGGCCCGTAACAATGTGTTGCTCAACAGTTGCGCATCTGTCGACGAACTGTTGCTCCATGTTCGCGGCCGGAGCGGTACTTCAAAGGGTATGTTGGCCAACAGTTCGCCAACTGCAGGTTCAGTGTGTACGCAGCTCGTCTGATTTGACATCTAGAAATTACGTTTAGTGGTTTAGTATAATTCGAGCGTTCTAGTACGACACTTGTTTAGCGGCTTTGCCGACTTTGCAAGTGGCAAATTTAAAGTACCATCTTTTAGTTTTTTTGAAAAAAGTGTATTTTTGAAAAACCACCATCTGAAATTCGTCCCAGACATCCCACATTCGAATATAAAAATCGATACTTTGCATGCACTACTGCCATGAGAACAATACTGAATGTGCCCTTGTAATTATAATATTCGCTTCCATTACTATGTGAGTATTGTAGTACGACGTGTTTACCATCAATTGCTCCTAAGCATTGGGGAAAATTCCATGAGTCTTCATAGTCACTAGAAACTTTAAGCCACTTCTCAGGTGAATCGAGTAACTGAAAAAAAAATTAAAATATTTGGAATGGTCTAACCAAGTTCACTATTGGATATTAAAGAAATTCCCTTAATAATAATAATAATATAAATATTAACGGTAGCTATAATTTTAAACAGTATTTTACAATTTGCAACATTTTAACATTACAAGTCATTTCAAATGAAAAAAATAAAAAAACGTTTCATAAAATAAAGAAATATTATGTATCATTTTGATAGGAAATTTAACGGAGAATTATATTGTCCGGGGAGTGGTTGTCCTAGATTCAATATGTACAGGGTGGGCAAATTTCGATGTTTGTATAGGGTAACTCGGTAATTATAGGAGATACAAAAAATGGAAGGCACATTCTCGATCTCTTTTTTTGAGACAAATTCACTGGCGGAAACAAAAATTTGCTATCGTCTTTTGTTTTCGAGTTACAAACAAAAGTTCGATTTTTCGACTTTTAGACACATGTGAATATCGTGGTTGTTTGTAAAGTTAGGAGAAAATAACTTTCACATTCTCAAGGCACTTTTTTCTGTATAATCCAGTGGCGTCGAGAAAATTGGAAAAAAAAGGTTAAATGTCGAGTTATGGCCTAAAGTTGTATTTTTTCAAAT
>JABXWE010102508.1:0-135646 GCA_014611495.1 Limonius californicus
CAGGGTGGGCAAATTTCGATGTTTGTATAGGGTAACTCGGTAATTATAGGAGAAAAAAAAAATGGAAGGCACGTTCTCGATCTCTTTTTTTGAGACAAATTCACTGGCGGAAACAAAAATTTGCTATCGTCTTTTGTTTTCGAGTTACAAACAAAAGTTCGATTTTTCGACTTTTAGACACATGTGAATATCGTGGTTGTTTGTAAAGTTAGGAGAAAATAACTTTCACATTCTCAAGGCACTTTTTTCTGTATAATCCAGTGGCGTCGAGAAAATTGAAAAAAAAAGGTTAAATGTCGAGTTATGGCCTAAAGTTGTATTTTTTCAAATGGGAATCATAGTTGGCTATGGTTTAGTTAAAACGGATTTTTTTTTCTCTTTCTAACTATGTATCATATGTAGGGTAACTTTTGATGTGTAAGTCTTTAATAGCGAATATAATATTTTACTAGATTACTTTCTGTATTTTTTTTATATTTTACCAAGTAGGCGGGTGTCATCTATGATGGTAAACGGAAAAAATCCAGGAAAAAATCCATGAAAAAAAAAATCCGAAGGAAAAAATATCCAAAGGAAAAAAAATCCAAGGAAATAAAATCCAAACTATAATTATAGTAATTTTTCACATGGTTTGTAACATTACGGCCGGTTGCACAAACGCTTTATGAAGTTTGCCTTATAGTTACCTACCTTAAAAATAAAATTTTGGGGCAAAAATATTTTGTTACTTAGGTAGATCTGTATTTTGGTTATAATGCCCTTGGCTGTAAATTTTGATTAGTACCAAGCTCAAGTAGAATTCAATGGTACTATTCATTTTTTAAAAATCAGTAAGTTTATTTATTTGAATAAAAAAATTAAATAAAATTTTGTTTGAAAACTGCTGATTATACATAGAAAATGCATTTAAGCTGTAGAAGGTTATTACCTAATTGTAAAGTAAATCCAAAGTGGCAAATACGTAAAAACTTGTCTGCCTTGTGATAACAACAACAGATTAATAGAAAGTACTGATCTACCTAATAGTATTGGTTTGTGGCAGGTGATAAGAAATTTTTTTGCACTTCCATCTTACTCTCCTTTTTATACCATGTCTTTGAACTCAAATTTTTGTTATTATCCTGTGGTACTCGAACATTTTGGGTCAAATTTTCAATTATTATTTTCTCATGTCTTAAGGGTCCCATTGCTAAAGAAATGTTTTTTCTAGTTTGTATATATAGTAATCTACCATCCGATTTAATATGTGTACCTATTTCTGATACACCCTGTATATCAAATTGTTTCCGTTTCTTTATGGATTAACATGGTTTTGCTATTAATATTACTTGTATTGGGTTTAAGTGCCTGCATTATTTTTGCAATGATGAAATGAAAAATATTTGAAATAAATATGTTTAAACTGCAATTTATCTTATTTGTGCAACTAATACACAACTATTTCACACCACTGTAAGAAAGCTGATTTACTTTTGACATAGTTAATCAACAAGCAATAAAACTTCAGTTAATTATTAGTGACGCACAGTAAATGGAATAATAATACTAGCTGCAAATAATTTACCTTCATTAACATATATAGTTTATATTTCTCAATATGTTGTATTTGCGCTATAGCAAGATTTGGCAGAGCCAGCAGAGCATTCTAAAGGTGTTGCAAATTGCAAAGTTATAATTTTATTAAATGAAATAATTAAAGTAACTCAAATACACTTCGGGATTAATCGTGAAATGAAAATTATAAATTAATTTGTTTCGAGGTACAACTCACTTAACTGGAGCAGCGGATAAGTGCGAGTACTGGTCAAACAGTATTCAAAGTTAAGCTATGATCCGCACGGTCACAGCTTGGATGGGTTATTGAAGATCTACGCTAACACGCTGCTCCAATGGCGCCTCGGAGAGGTCTGGGTATCCCAGTAAATATTTCCCATACGCACCTTATTTTACTGAAATGCCATGGGCATATGGTTTCGACGTAACGCTGAGTATAGATGATATCTATTGAGGACTTCAGATGCAGATTTGACAAAAATACTTCCGTCAGTTTTGTACATTGTAGCTATTTTAATGGCACTATGATGCCAATAGAGATTTATTACTTTTGTAAAAAAATTATTCAACAAAGGGTGGAGCGTAGCTCACTGATTCCGCTACTTTTAATACAGAATAATCACTTTCTGATATGAAATTTTAAACAGACTTTCCAAGGAACGGCGAGATAGCGAAAGAACTGGGATAGATATTTTTTCAGCAAGTATTAACAGAAATTTAAAGAATGAAATAAATCAAAATTCAGAAGATCATGATGGAAGTTCTTACTAGAGAGTGACAAATTTTTAGATCCCGCAGTTTTTAAAGTAACCATGAAATATGATGCTGTCAAAATGTTAGCTCACAGGTTGCTCTTGCAATTATGCAAAATTTCAGAAAATATGTTATTTTTTCCTTTTTAGTAAGTAATGACCTTCTTGCTTACACAAGGCAAATATGAAGCAAACATGTGTTACCGATACGATATATTTACCTTACGCGATCAAATCATCCGTAATTGAATTGAAAACAATAATATCAATTAGGAGAAAACTAGTAAAACGTTAATTCCCGGTTAGATGTTGATTTAATGGTTTATTTAAACGTGTTGAGTAAAACTAAAGTTAGGGCGCGTTATGTTTCTAAAAGGTCCCACGTGTAGGGCGTTAATTTCCCTCAAAGTTCCCGTAGGAGCCTCATGTTAAATATGACAATTATTATAATCTATGTTTAATCGCGCGAACTTGACTCTCCCCACACGCAACGACGTACGTCGTGCATAATAAATAGCCTCACCTGTCACTTGATGTCTGCACTGTCAATTAAATCGCATAATCAATTTTTGTTTTCGAAAGCGCGCCCTTCATGGCTCCCAACAAGTGCATCGTGAGTGAAATTCGATATTACACGATTACCAGCGCAGCATAGAAACGAAACGGAATTAAGAGATAATCTCAGATCGGCTAACAAAACCGAGAAAGAAACGAGCGCCGAGATAAAGGACGAGACCGGCAACAAACGTGAAAGAGTTGCGAAAATGCTGGCAAATGTGGAGACGATAAGGAAAACAAAGGAAAGTTAAAATGGATAAATGAGTTCGAATAAATAAGAATGAAAATGAGTAAGCAAGTAATGGCCGTAACTGGGATGGCATAGCGAACTCAGCAGAGTAGGCGAATTAAGGGACGAAGAATCTAGGGAAAGGGAGCTACAGCATACAGCACACTAATGTGATTATCATTTCTAGGTTACAAGCTGAATTAATTTAAATTTAAGGAAGGAAAAGTAATGCACACGTTAATATGTTATGATGGCATCTTAATTATGGTTCCAGCTTCGCTACAACTAAAGAATCGTAACATGTAACATATTACAACCTATAAAATTCTACAGTTCCTTTGTTGCCTAGAATTTGCAGTATAACTTAATATACAGGGTGTCCCAAAATTTGAGATAAAATGCCTCAGCAGTACATACTGAACGCAAAACAGCTAAAATATTTATTTTTTGCAGGCTAGTTTCTTCATACGAGCTTCTTGAAGTTTGAATTTCGGATGTTGCGTATCTTCAACAACAAAGCTATACTAATAGGTATTATTGATGAAAGTAGTTCTTCAACAATACACTTCTGATATTAACAATAAAAATGACTTCTGCACAAATTCTAATGGCAGATTTTTAATCCTAAGATTTTCATTGAAATCACGCGATTTAGATATGGCATCAAGGCAAATCTATACAAAAATGATTGTAATTTCTATTTAATTTGTTATTCCGAATTTTACAATTGTTGAAGACATCTTTCTGTTCTTTTTGTGAATTGATTTTCGCTTGCGTTAATTGAATACACATTTGCTTATTACATTGACATGATTTAGATTCTCGGAGAGGTGGATGGTAATTGTAATGCATAGGCAAGGCTATACGTATATGCAACGCTATCCAAATAGAAGACATCCAAACCACACAGTTATTAAACGAACTGATCAACGACTACGAGAGAACGAAAGTGTTGACCTTAAAAGAGGTGGTGGTCGTCCAGTTATGGTAAGACTTGCTAATATTGAAGAAAATATATTAGATTGAATGAAATGGAAGCTTACGAGAAGCCTATGTGGTATATTTCGGATTGTAGACATGCCAAAATCGACGGTATACAGGGTATTACACGACAACAGCCTATAAACTTGTCGAAAAACGAAAGTGCAACGCTTATTACCACAGCTTGTAATGCATGAGTTGGCTATTGTGAATGGCTGTTAAATCAACATCAACTAAATCCGCATTTTTTTGACAATATTTTGCGGATAGATGAGGTGGCATTTACGCAGGATGGGGTTGACAATACTCATAATAATCATGTGTAGATGAGTACCGCCATGTAACTCATGTTCGAAGTCATCAATATCGATACGGTGTTAATGTTTGGGCATGTATGGTAAATAATTTCCTACATTTTCTAAATGAAGATTTTGAAATACTATTGGTGTGTTTCACCGTAATTAGATAAAATATGTGGTATCAACAAGATGGTGATCCAGCTTATTATGGAATCTTGGTTCGAAATTGACTTCAAGATCATTTTCCATATCGGTGGATTGGTTGTGGGGATGCTGTAACCGCCATGGTCACCTGTTCTAACGCTCTGAAGGAAATCTGAAGGATTTGGTATATCTCATACCAGAGAACAATGCGGACGATTTACTAAATCGTATAAACCAAGTGGCAGCAATTTTAAAGGAACAAATGCTCCAACCAGTACAAAGTTTAATGCAGTGGTACGTGCAGTATATCATAAAGTTAGTGGTGGTCATTTTGAACAATTCCATCAATATACAGAAAGTTCTGATTTGTTGCTCTCCGTTATTTTTATTCTGTTTATTCTTAAGTAATTTGTGTTAAGGTACTGAAAAAGATTGATAACTACTTTATTCAACTGTGGATAGGCCAATTAGCGATACTACTTAAAAAATGCGCCGGTAGCTGCACCTCATAATGGTGTAGAAATGACTTACAGCCTAAATAATAATGATTCAGTGAAGTTGAGAATAATGGCAGTGTTCAGTTCCTAGATGTTCATGTCACTAGAAAACCCAATGGCAGCTTAGGGCACGCTGTGTACAAGAAGAAGACGCACACAGATAGGTAACTAAATGCAAATTCACATCACCGCCCTAAACAGAACAACACCGCGTTCAAAACTCTGACTACCAGAGCTATCCGTATATCAGATAGTGAACGTATTCAAGAAGAGAAGACACACCTGTTGATATCATGGCTATGCAGCGGTTATACAGCCACAGAAATTCGAAAAGCTATCCACAGAGCTGACAATCCCAGGGCTAAAGAGGAATCCACACCTCCGGAAAGGTTAGCCTTTTTACCATATAGTACAGTACCACGGATAAGATAGGGCATGTTCTAAGAAGACACAACATAAAAACAATCTTCACAACCAAAGAAACCCTAGGCAATGGTTTCGATCAGCTAAAGATACTTGTAGTTTAAAATAAGTCGATATCTACAACATCCTCTGCTCCTGTGCCACAAACTCTATTGGGCAAACTGGGCGTTCCATCGAGTTGAAACTCCGAGAACATATAGGTGATTGCAAACATATGCGCATCACAGATTCGGCGGTAGCAGAACACGCCTACATAACTGCCACAATTGCTTGCTTTCCAAGAATCATATGAGAAGCAACTGAAATTGAGAAACAACCCAAGAATATCAACAGTGAGGATGGGTTCAGGCTCAACAAAGCTTGGACACCGGTAGCTCATCCCCTAAAGTTTCGGAAACAAGACCGATCCCACGGTCATGCCCTGCCGCACATGTCCCCGCCTGACGACGACTGTCAACCAGAACTACGACGTTCTGCTCGATTGCTTCAAATAAAGCGTTTAAAAACCTTGTAACGAATTCCGCGCCTGGTTGAAAGCAACCCGTTTTGAATTTTACATTTCGAAAGACACGGTCGACTTATGGGCATAGTTTTGGAGTTTCGGAAAATTGAGGGGGAAATCGAAAAATTATAGAACGACAAGTCCAGGAACGAAGACTTGAGTATTGACGGTTGGTCGGACATATACGTGCCAAGTGAGTGAAAATTTTGGTAAATCGTTTCGGAATCGATTTGGAAATTAGTTTTCCGATTTAAAACTTCAAGGCACAGGAGTTGGGTCCCAGTTTAGAGGAAATCAAAAAACTCCAGGAATTAGTATTCTAATATAGAGATTATTCCGGTCAAACAGATTTTTTTGTGGCCAGTTTTCCATCGACTGACAAGATACGTTCGGTTGGAAAGTCTGTTGATAAGGTCAACTAAGCACGCAAGCATCGCCGAGAACGTTGGGGATGGGTTTTTCCTCGACCGATCCAAACGCTGGCTCTGGTGATAACCACGTTGAAACCTGCTCGCAGAGATAGGCGTTACACTTGCAACAGCGAAGTGAATTTAATATTATTTCACGTTAATATTTTTGAGGAGGTAACTTTTGTTATTTATGATTGCATTATTTTCACATATAAACCATTTCGTTAACTTGATTTTGTACGGGATTGGTAATGTTGGAAATAATTAAGTATATATAGACTTTAATTATTATTATATCATCAAAGTTATTGTATTGAGGAACAATTTTACGTGTTAATGTATAGGGTGCTCCGATAGTGGGACGGCATTGCGTTTGCATGTGTTTTCAGGATGAAATTTTCTATTTTTGGTCGGTTATGACCACGCAGAATTTCGTTTCGCGGAGGTCTCTCGTAACGTGATTTTGCGCTAGAACCTTAATATTATGATGATCCGATAAACGCAATCATAGTCCTTCAGTTGTTTGAGTTTCGCCCGAAAGTAATTTTATTTATTTCTTTATTACGTAAAGTGGGACTGGTTTTTTTTTTAATTATACTTGTGGGGTTATGTTAATTCGAAATTAAACGAAGTTAGTTGCAACTTGTCTTTTCTTTATCGACGATTATAAAGAACTAAGTTTACCTAAGGAGAGATACGAGAGATAAGGTAGGTGATCAGCCATCTGGAGGGTCCGACTTCCCATCTTACACCTCGGACGATGTTAGTAAATTATAAGTATGTAAGTCGGTGGCGCCTATTATTTACTTGTTTAGAATCCACTACTTCTTCGATTGGGTTTTCCGGGATACTAACATTGTCAAGTTATTAATTTTCTACCTGAGCAGTGGCGTAGCATCCAGAGTGTTTCTACACTTCATCAATTTATTTTTCAAAAATTAGAATAGGCGTGACAACCTCCGTATCCCGGATTTGAATTTAGTACTACGAGGACTCTAAAGATGCAAGCTGCAATGCCTTGCGAAATGTTAGTTTGTTTAGGTTCACAAACAGTAACCAATAATCCTGCCTTTGCTGAATGTGATCTCCAATCGACGACGCGGTCCAAACCCAAAATTAATCATAGTGTTGGCAGTTCGATAAACCGCGAAATCTTCAAACAATATAGATAGCAATAGTCATGTAACTATTTAATCGTTTTGCACAGTAACTAATAAAAATATTTTCCGTAGGGGATACAATGTATATATTACGCAGCTGCCTAATTTCCACTTATTTTCGTGCTACGTGTGAAGAAACTAGCCTGCGAAAAGTAAATATTTTAGCTGTTTTATATTGAGTATATACGGCTGAACAACGGTACGAGGCATTGAGTTCTGGGACACCCTGTATATGGTGTGTTATACATAAGCTACGATTTAGTACTTAGACAGTAAACAACAGCAATCAAAGAAAGGGATTTTCAACTGATTCATTGATTGCATTTAATACATAGCCGTAAACAAAAGTTGCCTTGTCGTCTTTGTTTCTCTGGATCAATTACATGACAAATAGCGGAATTGCGAATAGTTGGTTTTGCATGGTGTACCAGGGTTGTTCAACAATAATTAAAACAAAATCTGCAGCAGAAACGATCTACGCAATAACACAAACAATAGGAGATGTTTTATATGAGAGGTTATGTTCTAGCGCCTGGGACGTGGTGTAAAGGCCGACTTATCGTGTTGTTGAATGGCATCTGCTGTTCACAAAGTTCTTTTAACATATATAGTATAAACGTCTTAATACTGCATGAAAATCGTCGTTTCAATTTTCTTTAATTTTTTTGCGTTATTATAATGAAAGAATTACAAAAATCAGCATATTTTGTTTGCCCCTACGTTCTAAATATCCCAATTAGAAAAAAATAGTGAAAAGGCCAACTGCTTGGTTGGCCGTAATGTTTAACAATGGAAACTGTTTTGAATATAAAGACTTTTTCTGGGTAGAATGAAATAACTTCTATAAGAATGATGATTGTAGGGAGGACTGGGAAAACATATCGATATCGAAGATATGGAAGTATCAATATTTACGGATTTTGAGATACTTACATCTCAATATACCGATTTTGCACAATAATTCGATTTACAGATATTTTCTTAGGTACATGTCAGTGTTTATCAAGGGAATGGTTGTTATAAATCCGTCAAATATTAACGAAACGAAAGCTGTTTTCTTAACAAACTGACGCTGATTAGCAGGTATTTTTGATTACTTGGTAACTGTTTTATGGTGAAATTTTATTACAGTAGGTAATTTCGTTGTCAGATGCAGTGGTGATAAACTAATAATTTTTTTTAATTTATATTTTTCAGTAATATTAAGCGGTAAGTAACTTTCACAATATGAGAACTTACACTAACAAGCAATTTAATTTAAAAAATACAAAGAAACAGTTACATTGTTTTAAACAGTGCTTGTGATTTCCCCATTTATTTTACAATTGTACGTAAGTTTTGATACAAGTTGTCAATGAGGAGCTGGCCTACTATACAGGGTGTAATAGGTTTGAAAGGAGAGAAGTTCAAAAAACTTTCGATATATGCGGCAGCTCCTCGCAAAAATGATCATCGAACAGACTCTACAACGTGTACGTACTGTCTAACAACCATGAAAGCATTTCTAATTCATTTACGAAGAGTTGCATCTTCAATTTTACCAACATACTCCAAAGATTTTAGAGATGACGAGTAAAGCATGCCCCATCCGTCTACTTTTTTTAACAACTAATTGCTCAGTTAACCACTCACCAAATTCAACATTTGCAGGATAATCTGCTGGAGATAGCAGATATGCGTGTAAAATAAAATGGGCACAACAAATTATGGTGAAAAATACTCTAGACATTTGAGATACTATTTAAGTACTAATTTATCGAGTACTCACAGTCTTCAATTTGTTCCAAAATTTGTTGTTAGTTTGTAAAATCCTGTGGAAGGCCACGATTCTCTAATTTTGGTTGTAACTGACCTGTTTGTTGCAGTATTCCAACAACATTAATATACGTTTGTACTTTCGATAGCCGGCAATCAGGAAATTGTCCAGCATGTTGACATCTTGCCATATTAGCACTTAAACCGTATTGTCCGTAAAGCAAGACCATTCGCTGTTGTTATACAACATTAAACATAAATGAAAGTTGAAAAATAGTTTAACAACAAATTGTTAGGTGTAAAAATTTATTTTGGTATAAACTGTATATATTTTGGTGATTCGAATAAAGAAAGATTTTAGGATCGCATTCTTGACCTCGAGAGAGTGGAAATACGCAGCAGACGTCTTAAGTACGGGGGCGTACGAAAAAAAGCCCGGGTGCGAAGGGCAGATGGTTGTGACGTCTTGTTTGGGTTGCACGTGTTATACATGTAGCTAGCTAATTATTATAGTGCACTAGTGATTGAATATTCTGGTATGTAGCTACAATTAGATAAAGTGTGATTTCTGATCAGTATTGCTCGATATATGAGTGTGGTTGTGATTGAGAGGTCTCTGTGATTGAGAGATCTCAAAGTTTGGCCAGGTGATATTGAAAGCTTGTACAAGTGTGGCTAGCCACGGTAGTTAAGGAATTGCTTGGGCAGATGCCGTAACGAATCCTGTGTTACATGTTTCGTGCTGGGCAGTTCGCACGGTTGTCACAGAGAAATAGGTGGATCTAATCAATCCCCTATTGGCACCGTAGGGTGCATAGAATTGGTCGGAACAGTACGATTCCACGGAGCAGGAAACTTCAAAATCCTGTGACATATACGTTCTTTGCAATTCATCGTGTGTCACAGAGATATAGGGGATCTAATCAATCGCCTATTTCAGATGTTCAAATGGTATTAAAACAGAGGTAATTATCTAATGGTCAATGATGTGGAAGTTAACTATCACCTGAGCGGTCCAATCAAAGGGTTAATTATTCCATCCAAGTGTTACCAGTAACCTGCCCATACAGCGGAGTGAAGAGGGGTGGGCCCCCCGGTGAGTCATATTACAGTACTTAATAAAAGCAACAGATTGGCGAGTCCTTTTCTTTTTCATGTTTCCATATGTGGTGTCGCTCATTTGTGACCCCCGTCTGTCAATAGTCCAAGCACGGCTCAATACCAACACTCTAACTTTACGATAAGTATACAAGAAATATGTGAAGCTTGGTTTCTTTGAAATAAACTTATGTGCGAGTTCAATAAAAACGTTCAACGAAAAACGCTCCTAACAAAATTGACAATATTATGTCATCTCACCGCAAAAAAATTAAAATAATCATACTTAAATAATTCATTAATAATATGCGGCATTCAAACATGAAAGCCTTTGTGTTGTATGTCAAGAAGTTCATGGAATAGCACATGTAGATCTATTTACTTTCAAAATATTTCCATTTATACTTGTTGCTCCGTTTATACGTTTTAGTGACTAAATCTACTTTTAAGTATGCCACCATCAAAAATTTTATTTCATTGTTTTATGTTTATCTTACATATTAAAATTCTCATTTTGTTCCTCTTCTCAGATATCTAATGTATTCATATTATTGTATAAGAAAAACTCAAAGTCTAGTTGGCTATGCCGCATTTTCGGTAATTTTTTGTATAATTTTGCAAAAATATTCAATTGAATCAGACCCATATTTCGATAGTTATAATGTGATTTTGCTATCGAATATCTATATGTAAATTTTAATATTGTCTACTCCTAGTTATAAGCCATAAGTTTATTTTGTAAAGGGAAAATGTAAAAAAAGTTGTTTAAAAAGTTAAAGCATTCAGAACAACTTCATTTAAACATTAACTTGAATTAGACATCACTACATTTTACCGCTAATCCTACGCATGTTAGCAACAAAATTGTCTATTATTTGTTCTTATTTTATAATTTATTTTCAAGAAATATTTCTATACTCTGGATCCTTATTTAGGGCCACATTTTGAACAAATCTAATTGTACTATCCTTTTGCAACCCCGGCAATCTAATAGTACTCCTTTTGTTTGGATGTTTTCTTTGTGTTGACTTGTTTGTCTCCTGCCCCTTCTTCAAAACCTTCTGCTTTTACATAAAACCTATTGTTAGATCATTTTGTAAGCTCTTTCGTTCAGTATAATGTGCAGTTGGTTATAACGAGATCATTCCATTGTTCCAGTATACATTTTTACGTTATTCTTAAAATATTGCAATAGATTTATGCGATACTTCACGAGGGCCCTTTTCTCCACAAATCCACGGTGTATCATTAACCCTCTGTCCATTTACCTTTTTCACATGACACATTAGCGTTAGATTATGACTGACGAGTTCAAAAATAACTTTAATACATTTAATTCATTGTTTTGCTTTAGTTTTGAGGTAATTCGATGTTAAACAGTCAGTAACAATTTAAAGCGGAAACGATAGGAAACTAATACATGTGATAACAATAAATGTTGTTTAATCATCTTCTAAATATACATTTACGTTTTAATATTTGCGCCCCTTTTCACGTTTGTTAGTTTCCTATCCATTCTTTGTCACAAGTCTTTGTAGTTCATACTATTGTATCGGTACAACTCAGTCGATGAAATAAACACTACGTAATAAGTAAACCGATGTTATTGTTTTGTTGCAGCTTTATAAAAACATAATATAATATTAATTTCAAGGGAGTAAGACAAGAAACAATTAGCAAAATAAAATACCCCATAAACAGAATAAAAAATAATGTTCAAATTGCATACGGAATCACTAAACGCGCAAAAATTTGGTAGATTTGTTGGTTATGTATTAAGACTAACATTACGAAGAATACCATGAAATACGACAAAGAAATTAATGTATTAACAGGTATTAAGAAACCTCTATTTCTAATTAAGTGGCGCTTTAGTAGTTTATATCTACAATAATAGCTGCTCTACATCATAAGAAAGTTTTGACCTTTGAGAATTTTTGTTTCCGAAACTCTGATTAACGACCAGCTTGATAAGTTCTTAAACATGGGACTTAAATCCCAACAAGCAAATGATTGTAGCATTAAATAACGCTTCTTATTGCTAAAACTTCCCTGAAACGTGGGTTGTCTTATATAACTGCTAGTAGCGTCACTATTTTTATCGTTAGCTGTACATCTAGCAGAGAGTACTATATAATTAGAGAGTGATCGAAATAATAAAATAGGATTTTCTTCTTACGCAAGCGACAAAGTAGATTCTATTCTTTAAATATATTTATACTAATAATGTTAATTTCCGCCATTAACACAAACATATCAAAATATTATTACTGGTGTAGGAATAGTATTTTTTGACTAATTATTTTATATTTTGTACACACTTGTATTTCAAAGTAGAGCTGATTTTCTAAATGTTGTGGTTATAAAGTTAGCCGCCTTGTCTAATAAATTATGTTTATTGCTATTGGTTTTCCAAGAACCTGGATTCGTTTGTTGTAAAGAGATACTGTTAGATAGAATTGAAAATTAAAGCAGTCAGTAAGCCAGGGTAGGCATTCTTACATGGGTGCCGAGTACACATGTTTTGATATAAGTGAATAACGGTATATTTGTTGATTAATTGTTGAAGGCAATGAAGTAGTGGATACCTATGTATTTGCTACCTGTAAGGCGGTGTATATGAGCTGTATGCTGTAGTAGTTATTGTATAAAGCTGTAGATGATGCAGTAGTTAGTAATTGTAATTACTGTGTTATTATGAGTAAGCTCGCCAATGTGCCTGGGGGTTGTGTACCGCGCCGAATTCCTTTTTAAGTTGGTAAACTTGGCGGGTTAGTGATCATGCGTGATCATTCGACTTGACCTCGACCTGGTAATCAGAAAGATACGAGGGGACCCATTGCCTGGTGGTAAAATTCGGTTGTCCGGTACCCGTTACATGTTAGGTACATCAATCGATATCTACTAAAGACGGTCCTGTCAATGTCACCCAACGCGCACGTGAATTACCATAGATGGTCGTGACGCGGTTTAAAACGTGTATTACTAGCTGCTACATGGGACTTTACGAAACCCGAACCCCTGTACGTAGAAACTGCAATGCTGTTGTGTAATGTATTATTGCTTGTGTGTTTCATGCTTTGCTGGTGTGTACTAAAGCGGGGCTACACTGTGTGTGAGTTTACTTTATGAGTATACCGCGTGCATGTCTGAAGCTGTAAAATCCCGAGAGTTCAGTTTTGATGAGTAAAACATGACCGATTTTGGGTGAGTGTTGAGATGTTTATAATTGTTAGTTTGTAAAAATTCCCAAGGCAAGAATCGACCCTTCCTAGACTAGTTCTGACTTCAGACTGTTCAAGAAACTATAAAGCTGAAAGAATTGTGACTGTCCTTCAATATTCCAAATTTCATAAAATTAATGTTTTTAAAATTGTTTTATAGGCCTTGAAGTTCTAAAAACGTTATCACTTTCGTGATTACAAAACTGAAATGAAAAATGGTAAGTTAGCTGAAACAACCCAGATGACTTTGAAATAAAGTTAATAAAGCAAACACCAGTTTAATACTTTAGGTATACAAACTGTCCTCCTTCTGTCGACGACCTTCAAGTTAGGAAAGTACAACACAGATTACATGAGCAGCCTTAAACAACCTTACTTATTACATTATTTGGGTTCGACACTTCCGATTAGAAAATTAAATTATATTAAATTGGGCAATATCAATTCTAGGAAAATCTTGTTACCTATTGTCTTAAAACTAAATAATGTAAATTAGCAAACTTCCTGGGTTAAAAATACGTTCCTGTGTTAAAAGAATTGTTAATATCTTTTTACTTTATACAAAACAAAAATATAAAAATTTACATTTAGCACACAAATTCTAATATTTAACATTTTTTAAATTGTTAAATTTCTGGTATTATTAACTATTTTCCACTGTTCATAAAGTCAATATTTTTCTGTAAAATAAATACAAGCAAGCAACAGTGCGAACATTTAACCGAAATGATTTGAAAGCCCTTTAACTACATGATTAGATTTCTTAAATTTGGAAGCTGCAACCCGAATTACATATTATCATTATGTAATTTGGGTTGTATAATTTTAAACAATCATCTTTTTGGTTTAAACTGCCCTGTACTTTGCAATTAGTTATAAGTATTCAAACATAAATATTTCTACCAAACGTACAAATTCTAATGTTCTACATTTCAAAAACAAGTGGTGCAACATTTTTTTGACATACTTATCAAATTCCATCATTATTAGAGCTACATGGAAGTATTAATGAAGTCATTACTTTTCTGTTGAAGAAGATTGGGAAGAAGAAACAAAAAAAATAATCTCCTTATATCACTCTATTTTTATCAAATTTAGCAACACACGCAGAGAATCACGAAATTTTTTAAGGCTGTAGTGTTTTAACAATAGCACGTGTCATAAACCCATCACAGCGGACATAATTCCGGGACAATAGTAACCTACCATTAGCAGGATCAGGATGCGAAGCCAGGTCTTTGTGTAGTCTAATTGTTTAGTATCGATTGGACTCGTCTTTGTCCTCCCCATTATTCTCCTGCGCTTCTGGGATATAGGTAAGCACAACAGTATCGCATCTGACGTGCTCAAACCTCAGATCTATTTATAGACCTGATTACTGCACGTGTGGCAAAAAAACATAACCTAAAAGTTGGTTACAGTAATGTTAAAAAGTCCTGCGTCACGTTAAAGAAGGAGGAAATTTTAAGTTTGAATACATGTGTTGTATCCAATATTTTTAATCTTTCTGTGGTCTATAGCAAATATAATCATGAAATGAAAATATACGGTCTGAAGAAAGTTATTTAAAATTACACAATTTATTCAAAATAAATTAAGACAAATATCTGCACCATTGTACAATATATTATTTAAAATTAAACTAATTTTTATATTGGATTAGCTAGCCCTTGTTCTTGATTGATAATTCGCATCTTTTGGCGTATAATTTGCCTAGCTTTACTAGATTCATCAACCAAGCATATTTTGGAGATTCGATTCGTGTTGTTTATAACCATATTCGGTAGATCAGTGGTGGAAAGTTATCGAAAAAGCAAGGAGCAGGAGTGATGCTAATGAAAAAGGAATAAGAGGAAAGGAATAATTAAAATGAATAAGGTACGGGTCCGGTGAAGTAATACCAAAAGGTGGTTCCGTCGCGTGTCGCGTCAATTGGACGTAGTCAATTAGACGCAATCAATTGGACGCGTCTGTAATTAAAATTTCTAAAAAAATATATATAGAATAATGCAGTTTATTATAATTAGTACAAAGGTACAAAATAAACAATATAAAGTAAGCAATTAGAAAAGGTTTATAAAAAACATAAAAGTCTAGAAAATAAACAACATAAAGTAGCCAATGGTACAATAAACACAAACGAATCATAATCCGGGTGCATAAAGGGTCGGAAAATCCTGCCGACGCTGGTAAAGCAACTTTCAAATTACGAGAAAGGCATTCGAATTCACAATTAATTAAACGTAAATTACCCCACGAATTCTAATAAAACTTATATTAAGTTTATGAAGGCGTCCAATTGTCTCGCGTCCAATTATCTGGCGTCCAATTGACACACGCGTCCAATTGACGTACGCGTCCAATTGATCTCGTCCAATTGACGTACGTGTCCAATTGACGTACGCGTCCAATTGTCGCGTGTCCAACTATCTGGTGTCCAATTGACACACGCGTCCAATTGTCGCGCGTCCAATTGATCGCCTCCAATTATCTGGCATCCAATTGAAACACGCGTTCAATTGATCTCGTCCAATTGACGTACGCGTCCAATTGACGTACGCGTCCAATTGTCGCATGCCCAATTATCTGGTGTCCAATTGACACACGCGTCCAATTGCCGCGCGTCTAATTGATCGCCTCCAATTATCTGGCATCCAATTGAAACACGCGTTCAAATGACGTACGCGTCCAATTGTCGCGTATCCAATTGATCGCGTCCAATTGACGTAGATTCGTTCCGTCGAGACCTATGATACTGAGGGAGAGCGGTTTAGTCAGTAAGAGTGTGACGCTCCCCGTGTAAGGGTTTCTCCTCCTCCCCAAAAAAAAGGGATAATGGTATGTTATTAAGGATCATTGCCTAAGTCTGATTGAAAGCTTCAAATACTTCTTTGTGGTTAATTCTTCAAAATATGAAGATTCAAAGTTAATAGCTTCAATTCTATTTAATTTCAAAATACAGGGTGTCCTCGAAGTTAGGTCACTACTTCATGTACGTAATCTTTAGACCAAATATAGTTAAAAATTCTAATAAAGTTATGCCCTAAAGTAAACCGTATTAGCAGTAAATTATTGTTTATTAAATTATTACAATTTCAGAAAAGCTAATATTTAATTCTATTTTAGTTTAAAATTACTATAAAGATTGTTCAAAAGTGGCCGCCGTTGCTCTCCCGACACATTCTGGCTCTTCTTAAGAGAGATCTAGTTGCCCTACGTAACATAGCATTGTTATTCCGAATTAGTTCTGTTGCATCAAAAATCCGTCTCCTAAGATCAGTCTTTGGTGGTGTTTGGTATACCATATCTTTCATAGGGCCCCACAAATAAAATAATCTAAACAAGTTAAGTCCGGAGATCTTGGCGCCAGGGGTGCTGTTGTGCTCTACCAACTACACGTCCCTCAAACCGTTGATTCAAAAATCGTCTTACACGTAACGCAAAATGCCTAGGCGCACCATCGTGCCACATACCATGTCTGATCGTCAGAGGCGCATCATCTAACTATCCTCCCAAATGTTCTCCTAGAAAATTTAAATAGCTGTCGGTGGGTAAATGATTCTCAAAAACGAATGGACCAATGAGCATGTTATCAATAATTCCACACCAGATATTCACTGAAAACATATGTTGATACTTTGACACTCTGATTCGGTGTGGATGCTCCAAATCCCAAAAGTGGCTGTTCTTTCTGTTCATTAATGCATTCTTTGTAAATGTGTCCTGATCCGTGACTAAAATTCTATTACGTAGGTTTCGAATGTTATTGATCCAGCGGCAAAAATCGATACGACTAGCGAAATCTGCAGGTAAGAGGGCTTGAACGGGCTGGATATGAAATGGATATAAACCATGACGTTTCAATGTCTTTCAAACTCGCATTCGTGGTACATTAACTTGTGCAGATACATGACGAACAAAGGTGCTGGGGTTATTATCAATTTCTCGCAGTATGTTGGCCTCATTGTCTAGTACTTGCTATACTGGACGCTCAGTTGACAGTTTCGGGGAAGTTCCGTGTTCACGTAGGTGGTTGTGCACTCGTTGGAAAACTTGTTGGTCTGGCAGTCGCCGATTTGGAAATCAGAAGGAACGTGTATGAAGCAACGAGATGCGTAGAAAATTAGGGAGTAAGAAAACGCTTAAGAATTTTAGCATTGTAATGTTGTTACATACCAAGTAGTGAGATTTAGCGCCTTAACTGTAATTTAAGTAGAGCCTGCTGATTTAATATTAAAAATTAAATAAACAATAATTATATTATATTAACGAAGAATTACGTTAGCTCCTAAGTTATACACAAATTGAACAATTATATTTATCAATATTTTAGCATTAGGCCGATATTTTTTATTACATTCTGCAAACTCTGGGTATATTGACTGACCAGTGTATTCGGGGGGAATTTGTCAACATTTTCCAGCTGCAATTCATCGTTATTTCTTGATCGAAATCCTTCCTGATGTATGCTTTTGGTCATTTTTTCTAGATTTTTTCTATAGCACCCGTGGCAAAATATTTATTCTTTGTTTTCTTATGAAATGTTGGACAGTTTTTGCTCGGTAAACTGGAAAATTATCATATTAAAATATAAGATTGTCGTTGAAAATGGGTCGAACAGAATACAGTAAAAGGTCTTCTAATATTCTCCCATACACGAGATCAGTTAGTTTTTCTTCTATAATGACGCTTATACCTAGACATCCATGGCTGATTCATGCCCAAACATTTACTGAAAAGCGACCACTTTATTTGTATTTTTGGTATTTTCTGGTATATTGGGGGCCATATCGTCCTCCTCAGAGCACCAGTGTTGTCCAGTGGTTAGAGCACTGTGCTCCGGTGCAGAAGGTCGGGAATTCAAACCCCCCGGCTCAACGCATGGCGGGCGGCTTACCCAGTCGCTTTAAATAATTTGGTATCTGAATTTGAATTAACAAGTGGTAATAATGCGGTTGACTAATGAGTGATGCTCATCACATAACCACGTGTCAATATTTTGGTACGCTACAACTGGGTGTGAGAGCAAGGATACGGAAGTGTCTGGCATGGGGTGTAGAGCCTCATCATTGTTATTATTATTATCGTACTCCTCTGGCCGATAAATACGCAAAATGCCATTGTGATTCAACTGGTTTTTCATCCGAGTACAGAAAATTGTCCAAGAAGTTATTTTCGTATGGTACGAGCTCCTGGGCGAATTGGAGCCTTTGTTGTTTATTTTCCTCTGTCAGAAAAATGTTGTTGGTGGCGCAAAGGCTTCGTCGCTGACACTGACGAATTCTGCGCCAAGTGGTATCGGTTGATCCTGGGAATTCTGTTCTCTCCTTTGCCTTGGCCGCCGTTTGCAATGTATTTTCTCTAAGATAGTCCAATAACTGGTTGACCTGCACTTGGGTTGATACTTACAACCCGTTCCTTTTTCCTTTTTATTTCACCAGTCTCATTTATCTACTTCTTCGTGAGTAAAATAGTGTTCCTATTAACACCTAGACCAAGCGCAATTGCCCTTATGCTTACCATATCGAACAGTCTCGTTTGAGTGATAGCTTTCTGTGCATCGTTCAACTGTGGCATTTTGACTGGAAATCAGAATGTGACCGAGTCATAATGATAGGAGTTTGTTTGATGTTGCCATCTTACACTCCAATTCAATGAGTCATAAACTGGCTGTACCAGATTTCTATGCAGCCGATGGTACGGGAGTCCTTTCAATTATTTTGTTTATGGTATCAGACGAATAAGTGAAAAGCAAAAATCTACTGTTGTCTTAAAATTCACCTTCAGATCTTTATGTTTCCTCTGCCTTGAAACTCTACAGGAACGCAGTTTTTCGGAGTATCTAAATCACTACTTTTAAAATCTATTTTAATAAAAATGCGTTTCTTCAAGGTTCTTTTAACAACATGGTACAAGAGAATCGCCATATTTAGGGAAATACCGACTTATTGAGGTAAATATAGTGGGATTTCTCGCCAGAAAGATGTACTTACATGTAAGAAATATTATTAAAAAAATCGAAAAGGCAGAAATAATTACTTGAGGGGTATAACTAACAATCTCAATTGCTAGAAATACACTTTTTGGTGACTACTCTTGCCTAGAATCCTTTTGATTTGTGTATTGCTCCCATATCTATTGATTTTAAAAGGGATTCGTTACTAAATAACAACTTTGGACACTGTTTTGATGTCCAGTTCTAATGTTTCTTGGCCAGTTGAGAACAACAGCAGCTTTGCTTCTAGTAAGTCAATGGATTTCCAAGTCCAAAACTGGATATTTGAAAGAATTTTGCTTTTTAACACTACCGTAACTAAGATGTTACGCAGCTGACCGCTATCCGCATTCAGGTAAATTCAGGAAATCTCTCAAATTTTCATCAGGAACAGGAAGCAGAATACGTTAAAGCAGTAATAATAATAAGAACGGGACAGAATTAAGCTTGTTAATGCTAAACGCATTTGAAGGAGCGATTTACTCCCTGAGAACAGTAGATATTTGTGACTCAGGATTAGAATTGCCGGTTCAGTGAGGGGTCCTGAAGGACCTAATTTACATATCAGATAACATGCAGATTAAAGCAGGTGCCCCCATAACACAATACACTCATTATCAACGCCAAATGCTAACGGTACTTTATACGTGGCTCAGGAGATTTGTTGTTTAACACACCTACCTTCAGGAAAACAAACTCAAAATTCCTTTATGTCAAAAGCTCTAATTAAATGCCAAGATCTAAAGGTTTCCTTGAGGATGTTACGATACCCGTGTGACATATATTTTGCCTTTTAAAGCGTATATTGTTGTGGTTCAAAATGTAGAAGCGTTATTGTTTGCATTCCTGTCAACAACATACAATCAAATCGCTTCTTGTTAACTCGCACTTTTATTATATTTGGGTTCGTAAAAACTGGTCCTGCAATAAACTTGATAGGTACGAATGAATAAAACCACAAACCTTGTCTGAAGCTCCAGGATTTAAATTGGCAATTAGTTCTTACCTGCAACAAGAAAATAGGTTAGAATGTTATTTTTTGCCGTTTAAAAGGTCTTTTAGATATTTAAGAATAGTGCTATAGTGATGCAATTTGCTATAGATACTATTTTTTTGAAGTTTAAATGTTGTAGTGTTAGAGCACCATTGAGAAAAAAATCAGTTAATAACTGCAAATACATTTGTTCTATTATACAAGGGAACTGATAAATTACTTCAACGTAGGGCAGGTGCTGTAAGGAAAAACTGTTAGCGAAACTCTCAAAGTTTTTGATCTATTCTGTAACTGCTCGGTATGGTGACGTGACAGACAAAAATCCTGAAATTAAATTCCTGCAACAAACCACGGTCGATAGTAGCGACTGCCACCATGATATCTTGCCGCAGCTGTGATAAATCAGATGGCATGGAGGCAAGAACGCACGGTCTTTGTTGCAAATCTATAGGAAAAAATCACATGAAATCTGGTCAGCTGACTGTGGACAGGGAAGAATCATCATCGCCCGAAACCTACATTCTACTGTCACAATTGATTTAGTTTTGCCAAATTCCAAGACGCAGAACGCTTTGTGATCACCTGTTCACGTCATATTTCTTTGCGACTGCCCCCTAGTGGTAAAACCTGGAAATACGCTACGGTACGAAAGAAACTTGGAAAGTTGCTCTATCTGATCATATAAACTAATAAATTGGGAAATAATTATTACATTTAGTTCTGACAATTTTTCGAATCTCTGTACAATTATAGAGTAAGTAATAATTCCAGCGGAAATACCTTACCAGTAGAGAGCAAGTAAACAATTTTAATATTACCTTGGAGCAAGCTTTGTTAGTTTATATAATTTATGATATTAAGAATACAATTTTAGAATCCGTTTTATCATACAGTAATAACGATACCAGAGTTTATATCAAAGTAAATCAGTTGATTTAAAAAATATCAATTCTGTGTAATATTACTTTAGGTTTAGGTGATGAGTGATGTATGATTGCATATATAGATCCTTAAATTCTAATATAAATTGTAGCTGTGAAGTTTCAGGCTTCCACAATTTGTGTTTAATAAGTAATCTCTTCGGGTTTAGACCGCATCGTCGTAGAATTAAATGGTGCTGACGTTTCGCTAACCGTTGCAGGTAGCATTATCAAAGCGTAATGGGTGCTGTACAGTCGGATCGGGTATTCATAGAGTTTCTCTTAGTCATGGTTGATTGGCGGAGGAGTCGTGGTTCGGTTACTGGGATCCAACCGGCACCAACCAATAGAAACCCAGCACTCGAACCCAGACTCCTACGCCAGTCAACCATGACTAAGAGAAACCCTATAAATCCCTGATCTCACAGTGGAGCACCCATTACACTTTGATAATGCTACCTGCAACAGTTAGCAAACCGTCAACAGAATTCAGTTCCACGACAACGCGGTCTAAGCCCGAAGAGATGGCTTCACACATTGTAGTTATCATATTAATAGTATAGTATTTGATTTCGGTAAAATCATAAAGTAAAAAATAAACATGGCAACATTCTCCATCACTACGATATAATTATTTCAAATCAGTATATTGCTAGAATTATTTAAATGAAATTTAGTAAATTCATTAACTTAAAAATTTTAAATTGGATGCATCTAATTGTATTTATTTACTTTATATATAAAATAAATACCCATGTTTGGTATATAGAAAATTATGTAGTCAATATGATAAAGCAATTTCAGTTTTTGCATTTATAAAGTGGAAGTTAATGTTACTTCCGGTAAACCCGGAAACGATACCAAATTATTCTACATCATCAGTTGTGCATATCTTTATATGCCTTCCATTTAAAAGTGTTCATTTAAATTTTATCACTTGCGTGATAAGCTTAGTTAATTTATCTGTGGAGACTATTTTTTCTTTATTATTTTGGAATCAACAGTTTTATGAACTTATATCTGAAACATCATCAAAATGGGTAATTGCAATAAGCATATTTTGCTTAGGCACTGAGAAACTACAACCATTTTTTGAATAAACACAGTACATGCAACGCATTTATAGTGAATGCCATACATAATTTTCGTCGGGCATTATATTTTCATAAATGATTCATACTCAAATTTATTATCTATTTTCATTTTCTGTGTATGATAAATCAATACATGTTCGCCGTAATGGTGTGACACTTTTCCTGAAACAGCAGTTGCTGCGGAAATGATTTTCTTTGAAGTATTGTTCAGGTTACCTCATGCTCTTTGCTATTTATGTGAGAACACTGAGTTCACTCAAGGTGCATCGAAACCACACACCCCACCCGAGGTGAAGTTTGTGGTTTCCATTAATCTTGGGCAAGGTGTACAAAGTATCAGCATCATCATTTTTCAAGACCAATGAATTTGAAGTAACTCTTGAGGGCTTATTTTGCTGCAGTGTTAATCTAAGGCACCAGAATCCTATTCAATATCAATATAATAAAGAGGCGAATGTCGTATTTACAAACACCTAGATCAGTACTGAAATAAATACCAAGTAGAACTGCTCGTAATGCGAAGGAAGTTCAAAAGGAAGCAATGCGATCGTACCGAATCTACGTGATGTTCCGTTCAGCATTTAGCTGTCCTGGGCATGTCAGACGATCTTACGCCGAATTTTACATAAAAATTTAAACTATCAGTTTTATAGGATCTATATACTGCATGAATGAAAAGTCCAAGATCTTATTGGAGCATTGAATTTTTGTAGTTTACACTGCAAATGAGCATTCTGAAATCTTGCTCATGTTATACAGGGTGCCCCACCTTGATTGCATGATACATCACCAGGTAGTCTTGGTTCAAAAACAAGCAAGAAAGCCCTAAACACAAATGCATGTTTCTTAGATAAACACTGATTAAAAAATTATAAGTAATAAATGACTAAGAAAAATAAACTGTGACAAAAGGTGTTTAATGTGACTACCATTTGCTTCAGCGCATGCACGAATTCTTCTCCAAAAAAAGTTTCGAATTCGTTCACACATCCCGGAAACTTGTCTGACTTGATTAATATTATTGTTAATTTCATGTCTTGAATCATCTAGATCTTGGTAAGTTTACAGTAAATTAATTATTCTAGATAACCC
Organism: Limonius californicus; assembly: GCA_014611495.1. Lineage (NCBI taxonomy): Eukaryota > Metazoa > Arthropoda > Insecta > Coleoptera > Elateridae > Limonius > Limonius californicus. Next base: position 23,682 of record JABXWE010102508.1, read on the forward strand.
CATATGCATAAATCAGGCGAATTTAGATCTAGTGAATGAGGCGGCCATGGCACAGGACCACCTCGCGCAATCCAGTTATTGCCGAATGTTTTACTCCAGTAGTTTCGTTCTTCTACCGAATTATGTGCGGGTGCTCCATCATAAATACATAAAATAACCATTTAGACAAGATTGCAACAGCATGTCATTTTTAAATTCGTTTCGTAGGAACTGAAAGTATGCAACTCCTGTTAATGTGTTTGAAAGGAAAATGGGTCTTAGTAATTGATCTCCTATATTTGCAGCCCAAATTGTTGATACGATAGCACATTTGATAACGTGTCTCAACTATTGGATGGAGATTTTCATCTTTCTATTATGTGCGCATTGTAGTGATTAAAAATCCCTTTTCATCTAAAAGTGGTTTCGTTGGTAATTAAAACATTCGCCTGAAAATGAACATTTACTTGTTCTTGAAATATAGCTCAACGATAAAAAGCTTCCATGTTTTCACAGTAAAAGGGATGTAGAGACTGCTCCTTAAAAAATCGGCGAACAGTGCTTCTGCTCGTATTTTCCATGGCGAAAATTCATCTTGTACTGATTGTTGGATCTTCTTCAACTTTCGCCAAAGTTGCTTCTTCCAAATACACAGGTCTAACATTAAATTTGCTCTTTCGTTGGTTTCTTTCACTTTTACGCTTCACGTCTCTCGGATACGTTGGAATACTCTTGCAGACATATGGCGGAACGGTAAAAGTCTGTCGGAATATTGTTCCCCATATGAATGCGTTAAGTGATAAACAAAACCATATCTACTAACTGTACTAACACAGACTATGTAATCGGAACACACGACAAATAGAAAAAACTTTGAATTAAGATACCTGAAACAACAAAGAAATTTTAACAAAAATCTAGAAAGCCTACTTAATGCTCAGACCATGCAGTTTACATAAATTGGTACATATCCTGTGGTAGAAAAATCCTTGTTTATCTACGAAACTATGCTATTGCGAATATATGTTTATTAGAACTTTTTTACTTATTCTTGACCCAAGACTACACGCTAGGTCGGACACCCCTGTATAGCTTATTTATCGAGGTTTTTGAGAAGCAACCTCATTAGTACTAGTAATTCATACGAACACCATTAAAACCTTTGAAAATTTATAAATATACATATTATGTACTATTTATACTTTTTGTGATAGGACCATTATGTTTTATGGATTAGATATGGAACAACATCAGTTAAATAAAACGTCTGAAGTTTTCTTTGAAAGATTTGAGTGTTTTCCTACTTCCCAATATTACTGAAATCCTGTTAATGTTAGATGAAATTACTTTGATCTATAGGGGTTTTTTGACAAACAATATTATTGGTATTAGGAATCCATAGCAACACCAATAAATTGTTTGATAATTTTGAGAAAAGTATACTGTGTGCTATACTTTGTAACGGGACCATTTGGGTTTTGTGGAATAGATTGAGAAAAACATTAGATGTATGAAAAGTCTGAAGTCTTGCTTGGAGGATTTGCATGTTTCTACTCGTATACGTCCCAATACTCTCTTCATAACTGAAATTCTGTCATCTTAGATGAACCTTATTTTCATCTATTGAGGTTTGTCAGAAGTCAAAACTGTTGGTCTTGAACACATAATAATCTAAGCAAACACTATTAAAAACTTTGAATTTTCAAGCAACCTGTCTGTCTGCAATATCTTGTAATGGGAGCACTAACGTCTTGTGAAACAGATTCGGAAGAACAAAAGTTATATGAAAAATATGAAGTTTTCTGAATATTTAAACGTTTTCATACTGACTTTTGTATCTCATTACCATCATTCAAATCCTATTCATGTTAGGATGATGCGTCTGTCTCTCTTTCAATATCTAATGTAAAAGTTGTGAAAACATGAAGAGTAAATTCTTTCATATCTATCATTCTTCTTCAAGTGATTTCAGGTAGTGTCACGACAACAATAGATGGCCAATGCAAATGTGGAAATGGATCTCTCCATGAAAAAGGAAAAGAAGAAGACCGAGATTATCTTGGAATAAAGGAGTGAGAAAAACGATAGAAGCAAGAGATTTAACGGAGGAGGATACGCAGAACAGAGAGATGTGGCGACAGGGCACGGGAAGACGGTGACAAGCTGTTTAAAACCCGAATATACATATAGGTTTTATATGTGTTTACCCAAATCGTTATGTATTATCTATTTATTATTATACGAGGTCTGATCAAAATGTATCCAGAATGGTTTCATAAGTTTGCAATGAATGAACACTGAGGGATGTGATTTTGCATAAAGTGACCTTGGCATCTATTACACATGTCCTGTGAATCACATTGGCCTTGCTCAGTCGGTTGTTTCACAGTAATATTTTTGGTGACATATGTGTAACTGTTTGGCGCATTTATCATGTCTGAAAAAAGTGATCAACGAATTTGTATCAGATTTTGTCGTCATAAACTTGGAGACACTTGCAAAAATACATATTTAAAGTTACAGAAAGTCTATGGGGAAGATTGTATGAGGCGTGCACAAGTTTACGAGTGGTATAAATGCTTTAAAAATGGTCGTAAAAATGCTGAGAGTGAACCGCGTCCTGGAAGACCTACAACCAGCAAAAGTGAAAAAAATATTGAAGCTGTACGCACAGCTGTGAGGGAAAATCGCCGAATCACTATTCGTGAGTTATCTTCAGACCTATGCAATAGTTTCGGTTCAGTTCAATTAATCCTTACGAACGATTTGGGTATGAGATGCGCCTCAGCCAAATTTGTACCAACACTCCTTACAGTTGAGCAAAAACATGCCCGTGCTTCAGTTGCCGCTAAGTTGCTTTGTAAACAGAATCCTAACTGGCGACGAGACGTGGATTTATGGGTATGATCCCGAAACTAAGGCCCAATATTTACAGTGGAGCACCCCAAAGTCTCCCAAACCTAAAAAGCACGACAAAGCCGCAGCAATGTTAAGACGATGCTGACTGTTTTCTTCGATTACAAGGGAATTGTGCATCATAAATACGCTCCATCGGACCAGACAATCAACAAGGAGTATTACTGCCAAGTTCTGCGACGTTCGAGGGACGCAGTTCGTCGGAAAAGGCGGGACTTGCATGAGAATGACGAGTAGCAATTGCATCATGACAATGCCCCTGCCCACGCATCGCAACTTGTGCAGCAGTTTCTTGCTAAGCACCGTATTCCACAGGTCCGTCAGCCACCTTATTCGCCAGACCTTACTCTCAGCGACTTTTTTATATTCCCGAAAATCAAATTCCATTTGAAAGGAAAAAGATTTCAAACATTGAGGAGATACAGCAGAACACGACGAAGTAGCTGCTCGCTATTTCAGAAGAAGAATTTTAAAATTGTTACGAGCAATTGCAGCAACGCTGGATTAAGTGTGTGGCTTCGGCAGGGGATTACTTTGAAGGCGATTAAATATTATTTTCATAAATCTTGCAATTTCTTTTTAAATTTAGCCATTCTGGATACATTTTGATCAGACCTCGTATATGGTTTATATCCCGTGAAGCGTCATATGTGTTTACCCAAATGGTTACGTATTATCTATTTGGTATTATATGTGGTTTACAACCATTGGGTCCTGTTATGGTTGTTATACAAGATTGGTGTGTCTATGTAAGTAGTTGTTGGAAACAGTAGCGTAGTGAATATAAGTAGCCATATGAGTAGATAATGTGTGTGGTATGATTAATCATTATTCCCCTAGTAATCATTCGGGAGGTAGTCAGTCGGCGGAGGTTACATCGAAAATGTGCCTATGTCGAATTATTATTATTATGAATGCAACATTAATTGAGTAACAGAGAGACTAGCTATGGACTTAGTCCATAGCCTGGATTTCTCTGGAGGATTGGTGTACCAGAAGGTATGCATAATTGTCGTAACTACTGTACGATTACAAATGACTGCGGCTACAGCAACTAGCCGGCAGATGAGCATCTGTATCCTGTTCCAGTCCCAATCCAAGGGCAGGGGCAGGACAGAGCAGTTAGTCTGTGCTTTATTATCTGTTGTATGTCACCTGCCTGTTACCGCCAGTGAGTTCTGATCGCATCCGCTGTTTGTTTACCCACGAACTGCATAAATGAAACGCAGAAGCTCTCCAACCGCGTTTAAACTTAGAATTCAGTAGTTTTTATTCGCCCCCCGTAAAGTCGATGCTAGCACTAACCATGTGAGTATTTTCTTTACTAATTATCATTTCCGATTAGATGCGTTCAGGTGGCCAGTTATGAAAACTATAACCTAATAAGATATCTAAATTTTAAACTGCGATTACTTGCTTTATATTTTTTCAAAATTATAGTTGTGTTAAAACTATTTTACGTTTTACGCCTAAAAACACCAGCTGTATAATAATGAACATAAGAAAAATAGGTTAAGAGAAGAGATTCTACGTGTTAAGAAAACCAATATCAATTATTTTTTATTGGACCAGATATCAAACGAAAGTTTAGACCAAAAGTGGTCTCTTACTGTTATTTAATGGACCCTCAAATTGCTGTTGCAATCAGTTGTAAGTAATTGGAGAACCGAAAAAAATATTGTTGTAGTGATATGAAAATTTGTTTTTGTTGAGGAAAAGGCATTTCCTTGGCTTGTTCTATAAATAGTGCTGCGCACCCCAGTAATGTATAATTAAGAAATTTCTTGTTGTTATATTAGTGTTGGTACTAAGCAGAGGCCTAATTGAAATTTATTTGTGTTTGTAAATCTTGTTAACACGACACTAATTTATTTCTTTCTGGAAGTTTTCCCAGTCACTTGATAATCAAGGCAATTTCTTGTGCGATTAAATTCGATTATAATTAATCTCAGTTTAACATCAAACTTTTCCTGAAATCGGATTTTTTAAGCTAAACTTTTTCTGTCGAGATATCTCCGAGTTTGCAAACTTTCTGAGATGTTTTTAACACCCTCGCTATCTACTTACTGGCGTGTGTCACGACAGAGACGGATCGACCAAGCCGAGCCGCCTTACCTGAACACTTAACAAAAACTTCCTGCATTTCGCAAAATTGAAACTTCCTTGTGGTAAATGGAAAATGTAATATACAAAAATATACACACCTCAAACATCCAGCTGCCTGGCATGCGCTTATTTATAGAATCTCAAGAATCTAATTTCGAAGTCAATTTCAACCCAAAGTACAGGAAATTGGGAATGATGTACGGCGTAATTACATTTAACGTTGCATGTAGTGCTTTATCGAGATGAAGTTACGTTTGTAGAGATCTTCAAAGGTTTTAAACTTGTGATGGAAGTTTTCAACCGCAAGTTTTCTTATCCGGACCTGCGCTCTTAAGAAGTTCTTAGTTATAATCCATTAACGTCTTCCTCCAAATTTCCTCATGATTTCCTGATATATTAACTTTAAGATAACAAGGATGTCAGTATTTTTTAGCATCTCTTACAGCGCGAGGAGTTTTTCTCCTATTTCGGCTTTATTTATTTATAAGCGCGCGCGTGTGTGAGATGAATTCGCTTCTAATGGCCGAAATTTCCTACTAAGCGGCCTAACGATTTTGAATTATGTTTTCTAGGCGAGCAACTCCGAAAAACTTCACATTCTCTGATAACGCATTAAATAGTGATTAATGCGAGCGGTGCTTAACAACTTCTAAACTTTTCGTGTTTTTACCACTTTCTCATTTTCCTTAATATCTGCAAATGTAGGACATAAATTCTGCCTGTTTTATGAGTGTTACGGTGCAAATTTTAATGTTTGTTGCTTTCCGACTTACTTTACAAATCTTCCTTTTGTTAACTTTTTCTTCTACTTATTGATTTGTACATTTTAAAAACTGTTATAAAAAATACTTAGCATTAATCTGATACCACAAAAAAAGGAAAGCAAAAAAGTTGTATTAAATTGTTTATTTATTAACAGTGTGATATGCACCAATAAAGTGGTAGGTAACCCAGTTTGTTTAGCTCACGTTTTCTGAGAAAAAAAACCACTGTTTATTGTAAATAAAAAACCTAGTGCTGCAACCCTCCACACATAATTGCTCAATCCGGCTATGTCAACCGTCGGAATTTAGATCAGTAATCTTTTCTGATCTTGAAGCCGCTCCGGGTTTGACAAAAAATATTGACTTTCCTATTTTTTTTTCTCGGTTTTGTCACCCATAAAAATTATTTATATATATATATATTAATTGTGTTTTCAGAAATTCTCAAAAAAATAATATTTACGCTATAACAAGTTGTTAGAAAAAAACATTATTAACGGTCCTATTTTTTAAGATAATTAATTAAATTTTCAATTCCGTAGAAATTTGTTAGTAAAAAGAGTAAAATTTCCTAATACAGTTGAAATCGTCAAGAATCGAGCATGAGAAAACATTACTTGAGGAAACATAAACCTTTTGTAACTACAAGATCGGTTTCTGTTGTAGAATATGGTGTATTATTAATTATTATAAAATGTAAGCAATGGCGAGTGTCTCGCTAAGCAACAGGAAACTAGGAACAAGCTGTCAATTCAATATTATACGTTTCGTCATCATTAAATATTCAGTGGCATTTTTTGTTAGATAAACTAATATATAGGCAACGGTGTAAATTAGGGGCTCCAAACATTATCTATTTTAACCTTAAATAAGTTATTATAGACAAAAATCTTATAACCTTAATGGGTTATTAAAGTGACCCCAAATAAGCTAAAATTTGCGTTTCCTATTGTCATGGTAGTTACTTTAATAAGCAACATTTCTACTTGCGATCTTTTTTAACTATTACATATCTAAGATTGAAATTAGGTGAAAAAATGTCAAAAAATCATAAGTACTTGTAATAAAAAATTGCCAAAAGTAGTGCAAAAATACGGTGTAATCAGTCTACTTTCATAACACTTTTGGAAACAATTAGAAGAAATTTTCACCTTATTACAAACTACCATCCTTTAAGAACAAAATTCATACAACCCCAATCGCAAGATTTATTTGATTTTTTTACAAACACAACAGTGTCGGGACTCTGATACCAATTTATTTTGCTGTATATTAAATGTATGGTCTTTTACATGGGCTTCAACTCACTTTGCAGCGTGGCAGTAGCCAACCCTAAGATCTAGAGAGCACGGGAAGATGAATATAATATTTTGTCGATGTGGAAAGTTACACATTTAATACTTGGCTGCCCGGGCACTTTAGGATCCCGTTAATCTATTTTCAAATGATACCCAATAATGAAGTCACGTTCGATTACCTCTACCACTGAATTTGAACCCGTCACAGATTAGAGAATATTGCAATAATTTTTTAGAATATTGCAAAATTCTGTAGCGAAATTTCGAAAAATGATTGGTAGGTTATTAATAATATTGTAAATGTAATACTGCGTAATATCTTATCAAAACCTTACTAACGGAGTGTTATCTTCTTTTAAAATTTGCCGCTTTATATGAATTAATTTCTTAATTTGATTGCCGCTCGATATGGGAATTAAAAACGTTATTTTAATTGCAGTTTTATTTTGGGTTACCGTTTCTCTATTTTGTTGTTTTTCTAAGATTGAGTTATGTTGACAGTTCCTTTTTGTAAGCCAAAATTGCCGAATATTGTTTGTTTCTCTCGTGCTTGACCTTAGACGCTTCCGAGAATATACGTGCCAACTCATTCAACAACATTTCTGAAATTTCGTAATATCGTGCAATCTTTTGGGGGAATGAAGGGTCGCGTTGAATTTTTCAGGGAGTCAATTTTCGATCTCTGATGGCTCTGGATCTTCCCAAACTCCATCTAAGGGGAAGGGCCGTAAATAAATTAAGTGTTGCGAGTCAGTCTTCAATCTTCGATGGCTCCGGGTCTCCGAAAATTCCATCAATCGGGGAGCCGTAATTAAGTTAAGTGCTGCAGGGGCGGCTTTTGGGTTTTTTCGAGGGGTATCCATTATGTGTGAGTTTTGTCTCGCTGTTTTACCAAGGGGTACAAACAGACCATCGACTACTGTCGGATTTAAAGAAAACACACTGGATTCAATCCAGGTAAAGGCAATTCTTTGTGAATTAGCCGATCGCCTTTGGCGGATTAATTTTCGAGCCCAGCTCCTGTCCCTCTGCTGTTACCGTCGGTGCGAAGAGCGCATCAACGTTCCGGGCCCTTGGTGTTGACTCCATTCAACCCAGTCTTCAGGGGCGTACCTGCGGATTTTTGCCATCATTCTGTTCAACCCGTCAGTATTGTGCCGGCCGCTCCTATAATCGTTCATGGTAAAGATCTAGTTTTTGTGTTGTGAGAAAGAAACCATTTTTTTTTGCGTTAACTTGCAAACTTCAAATTTTGCCTTCATGTAACTAGAAAAACGACCTTCAGTTGCCGTTTGTGGTGTTTGCTGTTAATTATAAAGCTAACAAAATTATATCCTGTTTTATTCTTGTGAACTTCGGCGTCCCTGGGCACGTAGCTGTATGAAAAACGTAAATATCGTTGCACCAGCGGCGGCGAATTTTTTTGAACGTTCTAAAAGTAAAAATATGTAATCCAGAATCATAGAGTTATAATTTTTTGTCATTTTCTTGTACTGTTTCATTTTTAACAGTTTAATTATATGTGTGTTAAAAAATTACTGCCTTTTATTATTATGCCTTTTGTACTTGTTTGTGTACGAATTTTGCAACCTTCATATATATAGGAGGAGGCACAATAAAGGTGAGTTCCATTCCCGTAAGCTGTTGGCCTCTCGGCCTTCCACGAGGACCTACAAACAGTTGGATTTGGAAGGTGGCGCACTTATTTTGACTTACCCTGTACACAACTAGGACGATTTCCCCCCGTAAGCGATTTCTGCGAACTCCCCCTACTCCTCTGAGCTAAGCTGAAGGCCTTTTTCCACCTATACGGTTACGGGTCGACGGAAAAGCTCGTTTGGCCCGTAACAGGAGTTTACCTAAAAGCTACCGGAAGCTTACAACGAGCTGTATTCAAATTGCCCGCTATTTCACGAATGTAGTTAGTCAAAATAGTCTCTACTCACAATACTGTTTTATTATTAAATAACTGATTTATCAAATCCTTATTGTAATGCAACCTGGAATATGTGAAAAGGGTGTGAATTACGAATTGCAAAATTTCCTATTTTTCCAGTTAAACAAAAATTATTCAAAAATCGATAGAAACTGATAAAGAATCTAAAAAATATTAAAACAAATTTTATGGTGTCGGGGAAACTAACATTACCGTAAGATACTGATGACCTGAATTCGGTTTTGTAAATAAGAGATTCTGATATTAGAACATTGTTTTTTATTAATTATTGAAATAATTACAATTTATTTCAAAAATACCTCTACTTTAGAATATTAAAAAGTTTATTGTAGAATCTTTTTTCTAAAATAAACGTAGACTTGTGGGTTGGTGATATTGATACTTTTAATATTCCGTAATTAGGTTAATGTAACAATATACCTCAACTATAGTAAAACGTCAACGTCAATCGCCTTGCCAACAGCGGTTTTGCTTGATGTCGCAGCGTACATCAATTTGTTTTCTTTTATAAACGCGCATTATGTTTCGAACAAACAAAACAAGTTTACGTTGTAGTTCTAGTACGAGGGCAGCCTTCTAAGTTTCTACAAAAACTAGGAAAGAATAATTTTTTTTTGGAAGTTACTGTATTATAGCTTTTCAAAATATTCGCCTTTAAGATTTATACACTATTGCATGCTTTCAAACTAATTATTATCGAAACATTTTTTCCATTCTTAAGTTGGTATCTCACAAATATGGGTTTTGAAGGCTTCAACAGCTTCTTGAGGTGATAACAATACAGGTAATGAGATATTAATTCGATGTTTTCCTCCTTCAAATAATCAATTGTTTAAGGTGCTCTGTGAGAGCAGGCTTGTCAGGATGAAGAACGATTTCGGGTGTTTTTCCTGATTTCATCGATGGCTTCTGGCACACATATTATTGTACACCATTCAGCATTCGATCCTCTAAAGGAATGGTTGCGGCATGTCCAGTACAACCAAAGAAACAAGCGATCATTTTCTTGGAAGTACTTCGTGAACGAATAACTTTTGTGGGATTCGGTTCATCTTGGAACACCCATACAGGGGATTGTTGCTTAGTTTTCAATTCATACGAACACATCCAAGTTTCGTCACCTGTATACGGATTCTGCAGTTCCTCAGTAGAATTTCTTGAGCATTTCCTTACACCAATTAGCACGAGCCTTTTCTTGAGCTTCGGTGAAATTATGCGGAATCCATCGGAACAGACCTTTTTCACAGGTAAATGTTCATGAAAAACGGATAAAATATTCTCGTTTTCGTTAATTTTGTAATTCATGAACACAGAGTCGAAACAAACTTCACAAATCAACAAATTTATAATAAATATGCATAGCAACGAAACAACAACAATTGATAACCGTTTCTATATCAGCGATTAATGACATAATGACAAGATTACTTCGAAAACGGGATTTCAATTTCCTTTTTTGTTATAATTTTCAGATTTTAGTGCAGGTATAATACAAAATAGCGTGGCGCGGCTTCGCCTCGTGCTTTTAAACCCGGCTTGCTTATACACTTGTATTATAATATACTATTTTTAAACGGTCACTGTCAAAAAACTACTCGGTCAATTTCTAAGCTGCCACTGTTTTCACAATAACAAATGTCCAATTTTACGAAAATAGTAATAACACATCTCAATAGCGCCATCTAGTGGTTGTTTATAAAAACTTAAAAAGCTGCCCTTGTATGAGGTCTTATATATATTGATGTTTTAGTTAAAGCAATGTGATTTCTATTTATAGCTTATATTAATTTTTATAATAATATTTTGCGATATCTGTTATTATTATTATTAATATTATTTCCGACGGGGTGTGGTTCGAGTCTCACAGCACTACGGCTTGGAAGACCTTCTGTGCCCCTTATGCATTCTCTCTTTTCTCTGAAGATCGAGCTTATCATAAAGTCCAGTATTATATTGTTAGGAGTAGCCGTAAGTTCTTCTGTATCGGAAAACAAAGCTTCACGTGTTTGAACCTGCAGTGTTTCGCATTGGCTGGAGTTTCATTCTGTTTGTTGTACATTCGGCTCTTTGGGTCATATGTTATTTCCATGATGTAGATGAATTTCCTCAAGTGACAGTTACAGTTCGTTGAAAGCCTTGTTAACATCCTTAGTTGGCTCCTGTCGAGATTCAAGATTTGCTTTGTATATCTCTGGGCGGATCTCGTATCAACCATCGCGTTTGCCTCAGTTCAGCTACATTACGCAATGTATGGCGTGTATTTGCTTTAATAGACTTTTATGTAGCCCTTGTGATTTTGTAGGCAATACTGCAGGTGGCTTTGGCCTTATTAGGACGGACAGTGCTTCTCTCTTTTCCAGTGACTCTGTTTTCTGATTGCCTAAAATGTCCAAGTGATCGGGCACCCATTCAAGCGTAATGCTGTTGTGGGTTGCCAAGTGTCTCAGCTCTTTTACCCAGTTGATTGCCGCCTAAATAGCACTCCTGAGGAGAACCCGCCTGTCCTCATAGTTTCCTTCTTTCATGTCCTGTACGCAGGTAATGTTCTGACTGAAACACAGTAATGTACTTGCTAAGGTTTATGCTGATTATATTCTCTGTGCCATCTTCGAAGACACCTGCGCCGGTTTTTCCCCATTCTTCAGCCATTTGTGTAGCAGACTATTTTGTTGGCTTTTTTGTTCTACAACTATTTCCATACGCCTTTCCACCGAAATAGTTACAGAGAATAGCGTGTTGAAATTTTAACAGAAACTACCGTCCAAAACGGACCGTAAGCAACTGCTTAAAATGGGTATTACGGATCGCCAAACATGGAGCTCAAGGGCGCCTAGACTAGAAAGAGGGTTCCTTTGTATGGTATACAAACGGATATGAAACAAACAACAGCGTGGGTATAGATATTAACGGTCCTGGAGCAGAGCTCTCAAAAGCCTTGGATCAAACTCCTTCCATTTTTCAAGCAGAGCTATAAAGCTATAATAGATCCAGATTCTTTATCTTATCAGACAGTCAAATAACACTCAAAACTCTGCGATTTTCCACTTTTAATGCTGATATTGCCTTCGCATTTATACAAACTATAAAGCAGATGGAAAGAAACAACAAGATAACCTTGATGTGAGTAACAGGTCATAAACGTATTATTGGAAACGAGACGGTGGATCTCCTTACCAGAGCAAGTGCGGAGTCTCATTTTATTCTGTGGCGTGCAAAAAACCACATTTTGTCTGAAATCAATAAATGGGAAGACGACCAGAAGACCACCCACTGGAACCATACTGCAGGTGCAAGACATTCGAAAAAGTTTATTTGACATTCAGCAAACAGGAGTCAAGGTAAGTAACTTGCCTTCTAACTGGAGATTTCCCACTGATGTAGCATTTCAGTACAATGGGCAAACCTGAGAACAACATATGTCGACTCTGCGAAGCAGAGACTGTACCACAGCAGAGCACATTTATTGCTTTATTGCATTTACTGCTAAATTATTAACTGCCAAAGGTTTCAATACCTCCAAAATGTGTATTTAACACTTGTAGAAGAGGGCAGAATAGCTCTCCGAAAGGTCCTAAAGTTCGTAGAAAGTTTAACACCTGGAGACTTTTATTATGCTAGAAACAGTTCACAATAACTCTCAATAACTACAAGGGAGAAGGGACAATACTACCCGAATGACCCAAAATAGAATATACATCTAGAATCTTGTTGAAATGATACCGTTTCGATTCTGTCTGATTGACTATAATGAAATACAATAATTGATTAGGCTAGAGTCCGGGTCGGTGCTAGAATTTTCCAATGTTTTTAAATATTACTTCTTCTTCTTCTTCTTTTATTGTAGGCAGTAGCCTGTTTTTCTTCACGCTAATTCTATGGTGTTTCTACAGATGTAGATTGCCAGCTCTCGGCCCACCTTTTCATTGGTCTTCCTGGGTTCCTTTTTCCTGTCGGTTTGTTGCCACGTGCTATTTTTATTTCTCTTTGGTTATTGGCTCTGGTAACATGATTATTTCATTCAACTCTTCTCTTTTTTATAAATTTTACTACATCTGTTACTTCACATTCCTCCCTTACAGCTTGGTTCCTTACCCTGTCTAGGCGTGTCTTACCTATTATTGCTCTTAGCGTATTCATTTCAACGGTTCTTAATAGTTGTTTTGTTTTGGCTGTTCCTGCTCGTATTTCAGCTCCGTATATTACATTTATTTAAAATATTTTAATTTCACATATATTACCACAATAATTTCACTATTCGATATTTTTACTCACGAAAACCAAAAGGCGCTCCTAAGAAATGTTAACAATACCACTGCATGCCATTAAAGTTCCAAGATGCGTAAAGTAAGCAAATCCGCTTGATTGCCAATGCGATCGCACATGAGGAACTTGCTTAGTCAATCAATATTCAACACGCCCCGTGTAGTATAAATAAAAATTAAATATAGTAAAAAAATAACACACCTGAAAATTCTGTATACATTTATCAAATTTTGCCGCCTCTTGCCATTTGCTGCCCTCTGCACTGACCTTCCTGCATCGCTAGGAAACTGATGAAGATGAGTACCTCGATCACATTGTGCCTGGCGACGACACTTGGAGTTCGTACTCAGATGTTGAAATCAAAGAACAATCAATGCATGCAAGTTCCCTCAAATCCAAAATGTTCAAGTAACCGTTCGAGAGCCGAATGCTTATGGTTACTGCTTCTCGAGACAGGAAAGGCGTGTTGTTGCATGATTTCCTGGAGTGTGGTACTACAATGACTGCAGACGTGTATCCTAAGATCTTAAGAATGTTGAAAACGGTGCTTCAGTACAATATGCATGAGAACACCCGATCGCACGCTGCAGATCACATTGAACAACACATTGAGCAATTTAATTAAGAAATTTTTAATCATCCCCCAAATAGCCTCGATTTAGCACCGAGTGCCTATCATGTCTTCCCTCATCTTAAGAATTGTTGAGAACCCGTGATCGTTTTCTCGACGACGACGATCTTAGAGCTACGATACAAAGTTGGTATTCGTCATAGGGCGCAATTTTCTAAGACAAAGATTTACAAAAAACTTGTACCACGGTATGATAAGTGTTTAAACTCGAATAAAAAAACAGTTTAAATTTAAGCAAAATATATTTTTTTTGTAGAATTCTGTAAGAAATTCATTAACATTTCAATACTCACTTGGGTTAGAAAAAATTATATGTTAACTAGAAATTTTGAACAATTTATAAATAAGCAATCATATGAATTATTTATATCAGACTTCTTTATATTAACAATGTTAGGTTCTTGTATTATTTCTAATAAATTTTGCAATCCATCAGTAATTTTTTCACAACACTGTTGCTTTTCTCCTATTATTTTTGAAGATTTTCGTAATTTATTTTCAATTGAGTTTTTGATGTACAAGTTCCACGGCATTAGTATTTCCCCACATCGAAAGATATTTGATTATTTGAGTATTTAACATAAAAAAAAAAATTTAGCTGAAATTACAAGAAATTCCTTACCAAATTTTACAAAATCTTGTGTGCAACTCGTCAGGAAAACTGATTTTTTCTATTCATAAGGTGTCTAGAATGGAAAACATTCACTTTTCCTATCTCGTTCCACAAATAGCTATTTGCATTTTATATTATTGTTCTACAGCCCGTTGGCCCTTAATTTCCGAATACGCCTTGTAGTAAGTTTTCTCAGACCCCAGGTAACATGCTCGAATATAACATGGTTCTGAATTTATTTCAAGTGATTTAATAAGTGAGGACGGCAGAGTATTATCGGTATCATACTATGCATTAAGTCATTTACTTTTCGACTTTTCTTATTTAGTGATCACTATACAGGCTTCCAATGTTTTCTACGAGGGTGGTTCATCATTTATTGTCCTTGATATATAATGACATTTGAAACAGCATTATTTTTCAACATAATCCCCTAGAAGGTTAACGCACTTAGTATAACGATGATGCAAAGCTTGAATGCCTTTAGAAAAAACTCTTTTTCTTGCACTGCAAAACACTCATCCACAGCAGCTACCACCTCTTCAATGTCTGAAAAATAAGCTCCCTGAATGTGTTCTTTTAATTTGGGGAACAGGTGAAAATCACAGGAGGCAAGATCTGGCCAATATGGGGGTTGTTTTAAAATTTCAAATCCGGCATTATGGATAGCAGCCATAGAAGCGCAGCTCTTGTGAGCGGGAGCGTTGTCTTGGTGGATCAGCATGCCGCGTTTCAATTTTCCACGCCTTTTATGTTTCATAGCTCGAGCACTTTCGGTATGAGTTTTGCGTAATAGTCTCTTGTTATTGTGTGACCTCGTGTAAATAATCAACGACAGGAACTCCCCCAGAATCCCAAAATAATGTCAAACATTATCTTTTCGACCGATGAAGTTACACGGAACCTTCGTCGGGGGCGGGGAATCACGATGGTGTAAATCCATTCTCTGTTGTTTTGACTCTGGATTAAAGTGATAAACCCAGGTTTCATCTACAGTTAAAAATCTTTCCAAAAATCCGTCCAAATCCGTGTCGCAGCAATAAGAAACCTGACCTGCTTCTAATCAGGTGACAAAATTTTCGGAATCCTCCGTGCGCAGGCTTTCTCACATACAATTCCTCGTGCAACGTTTTCTGTGCTGTTTCAATGCTTCCAACGGAAAAGCCACATGTGTGATATATTTGACCGTAATTCTCGGATCACTTACTAGTACCTTACCTTACCTTAGTACCATATCGTGGACCAAATCAATGGTTTCTTGAGTGACAGCAGTTTTTGGTGGTCCAGTATCTGGTGTATTTCCTTCTTCATTTGAAATACCGGAACCAATTCTTAATTACTCGATATGACTGGGCAAAATTACCCAACACTCCGGGCATGTTATTATAAATTTCCTGCGGTGAACACTCTTAAAAAGGCATTCTATTGCAGCCCTTATCTCGATTTTTTCAGTTTCAACAGAATCAACAGCACCACAGAAATATTAAATGTATAACTTTTATAGCTGACGTTTCTAAGAAAAAATCATTCATTTGTCATTCTACGTGAGAGGCAATAATTGTTGAAGCATACCCGTATGTTCATCGTCTACGTTTAATGTTGTTGTCATTATTGGAATAAATTCGGCGACTTTTCTTTCTTCTTTAACCTGAGTGCATACCATCAGAATGTTTTTCTATTATGAAGTGACTTTGAATTAAATAGTTTTTTATACTATATAGCATCTTACTCATTTATACTTAGACTACATAGTTTTAAAAGTTCTTGCTATTGACAAGAGCTAAGGGTGGCTAAATGTGCTACTTAAAAATGTCTTTGCTTTGTTGATTTAATGGCTCCAGTTCCGAAACAATCCATCAGTGATGTCTATTCGTTTTGTACGTTTAACACTTCTGTGAATGATTAACCAAAATCAGGGCTAGTCAGGTTTTACAGGCCTCGTCTCATAATTAAAGCGAAAAATGCGCACCGTGCCAAGTCGAAATTCGTGAAAATGGCCACGTTTTCGTTTAATGTCTGTTTTTATTCCTAATTAATTTTAAACCTCCGGCCCATCAGAAATGCAAATGTTATAACTTTAATCTTTATAATTTTTGCCAGTGATTATACACGTAATAGAAATAGGACAGTCCTCTAGATTTATCTGAGGTTCTATTAAAAGCTCGAAACATTTTGTTGGCTTCCTTGCTCGAAAGTGGAAGGTGCATAAAAATACAATTAATTTTTCTAAGTCCTTCCAGGGCGAAACTCGAGGCAGTGGAATGAATGCAAATGTCTAAGGAGGGGTCTTACGTCGCGCGGCAAAAACGGAAAATCTCCTTTATTTTAAGTATTTAACATGATTTAGACTGTCATCTTTTTCTTGCACAATTTCGGTCTCGGAAAATAGAACAAGAAATCTTCGATAAATGACACAAAAACCATAATACGAATAATATACTGCGAAAGATAAGTAACATTCTTTACATGCAATTTAACATGAGCATTTGTCTTTCTTATTTACAATGCAGGTATGCCTTTAGTGCCCGTTTTCCGGTCGTCGCAGAAGGAGGAAAACATGCAGAGAGACGAAGGTAAAAAATGTAATTTACGTGATCGCGATGCTAATCTAATTATTTGCCCTTTATTCTGCTCTCTAAAATTTTTAATAATGATGGAAGAAGAAAGACTTTTTAAATTTTCTAATAACGCATTCATTGGCATCTTGTAATTTCACTTTGTGTCAACTTTTGTACGTTTTATTATTTTACGAACTAATCTTCCCAAATTAAAGGTGATTCTTTTTACGAGCGTCTGCGTTTCGCGTTTTGGTGTTGTAAAGGCGTGTTTTAAGGAGGAATAAAAACTATTTAGGATCTTGATGAATTCATTACGTTTTCTTTTCTGTTCTTAATTGTAAATTAAGGAGACTAAATTTTCACCTTTAGCTCTGTTAAAGCAAACCGAAATTATTCCGTCCGCATCAAAAGATCCATTTTAAATTAAGATTACTGCAGTATAGCTTATATGAATATTAATAAGACTTTTGATGAAGGCTGATTTCACCGTCGAGTCGATCTCGTTGCATTTCTGGGTTATTTTTACATTTTTTGATTTTTCAGGGGCTGTATTGAACGTAAACAGTTCCGCCGAGATAAAATTACCAATTCTTATGCTTGGCCAGATAAATATTCATCATTTCTCCTTTCAACGTGGACTGTATAATTGTTATTCCTATGCAGCGAAATTGGAATTCTTTGAAGGTTTTTTTCAAACGAAATTTAATTTAGGCAAGTTTTATTACGAGGAGATAAGTTTTTAATTAACATATTTATTAAGGCATTTCCCGAAACGGGAAATCGCACTTGTAAAACTAATTTCACGCATTTACCACCGCCAGCAATAATTTACATGCAGATTATCCCACATAACGATCAAATAAGGCGCATCAGTTCTACATGGGTATTATTTAATCCAGTTAAATTACAAGTAGGCCGTGAAAATGTCTTAATACCTCTTGTAACATACAACATAATAGATTTTAATTGTGCTCCGGGTACACTGAAATGGAAACGGGGTTAAACATGATCAAGGCTTTTTGCAGATTATGGCGTGAAGCTGTAATCAGCAAAAAATATGAGAAACGCTTTGAATTGTAATTTACATTAAAATATTTACAAAAATGATGTTACACACAGTATTTTCACCTAATTGTTTTCTGGAATCAGCATCAGGATTCTGTCTAAACTTTATGAATAGCCAGAGAAGTCATGTTCCAAAACCTTTGATGATGAAGCCCACTCAGAATTTAGAAACAAAAGAAAACGGGATGCAATTAAAAAAATTGTTTTAGGGTATTTAAAAACATAGACTAGTCCCCACCTTTTGTTAACTCACTTCTGTAATTGCCGCGGTTTGGTTTGCAGGATCTCATTACCTATAACCCGGAGTTTGCTATTAACTCATTGCCACGTCGCAGGCTTTTCATGATCTTATCTGTAGGCAGACATCGTTTTAGTAAAACGAAGATACTACCCAATGATGCAAGCATATAGTATAAGCCTAATTTTTGTACCTACATCGAAAAATGTACTCAACTACATCCAAATACGAGGGCCGTTTTTAAGATTTTACAAAAACTAGGAAAGAAAAAAATGTTTTTGGGACAAACTGTTTTATTGCTTTTCAAAATATTCACCTTTAAGATTTATATACTTTTGCATGCGCTCCAACCAATTCTCGAAACATTTTTTCCACTCTGAAGTTGGTATCTCAAAAACATGGTTTTTGATGGATTCAACAGCTTCTTGAGGTGATGAAAATCGCTGTCGTTGGGCGATAAATCAGGTGAATACGGGCAATGAGACATTAATTCGATATTTTTCTCCTTCAAATAATCAATTGTTTAACGTGCTGTGTGAGAGCTGGCATTGTCATGATGAAGAATGATGCGACGTTTTCGGTTGTTTTTCCCGATTTCGAGGATGACTTATGTCAAACAAATTGTTGTATACCGTTCAGCGTTAACTGTTCTTCAATCTTCTAAAGGAATGGTTGTGACATGTCTAGTACAACCGAAAAACCAAGCCATCATTTTCTTGGAAAAATGCTTCCTGAACGATCAACTTTTGTGAGATTCGGTTCATCTTGGAACACCCAAACAGTGAATATATCCAAGTTTCGTCACCTGTTACGATGTTGTATACTGATTTTGCAGTTCCTCGGTATAATTATTTGAACATTCCCTTACATCAATTAACACGAGTCTTTTTTTGAGGTTCGGTCAAATTATGCGGAATCTATCGGGAACACATCTTTTTCACGGCTAAATGTTCATGCAAAATCGAATGCACTGCAGTCTTTGATATGCCTGAGGATGCCTCTATCTCACTGTAAGTCACATGCCGATCTTCTTCAATCATGTTGCGCACAGCATCGATGTTTTGTGGAAGAACAACCGATTTTCGTCGACCTTCACGAAATTTATTACTGACGGACACACGACCACAACGAAATTCTGCAAACCAATTGTAAACAGTCTTTTCTCATGGTGCCTCATTACCAAACGTTGAACGAAACGATTCTATGCATTTTGAGTTAGGCCTTTACTAAAATCGCAAAAAATTATGCAACGAAAACCTTCACGTGAAATTTCCATTTTTTCACAAAATTGCTTTTTTTAAACGCTCACTGTAAACAAAGTACTTGGTCAATTTCTAAGCTGTCACTGTTTTCACAGTAACTAATTTGAAATTTAACGAAAATAGTAATGGCACATCTCAATAGCGCCACCTAGTGTTTGTTATGCTCTTTTAAAATTTGCTTGCCGCTTCGTAAGAATGAATAACGCTATTTTAATTGCCGTTTGTATGTTGGATACAGTTTTGGTTATGTTGCGTCTTTGTAGGATTGAGCGTTGTTAAGTTTTGTTAGTATTTTCCTTTCAGAATTGTTCAAGGCTTTTCTTTGTAAGTTATTTTTCGCCGTTCAAACGGGATTTCTAGGAATGCCTTTGTTAAACAGTGCTAGTATTCAGGAATTGTTTTTCGGTTTCTCCCGAAGGTCACGTCTGTTAATTTTCCTTCTAGAACAAAAATAGGCTTAGGTGGTGTTTTTTGGGAACGCGGGGAAAAGAAGTCAGTAGGCAACAAGCTTGGGTTCGAGACGAGCGTTCATGTAGAGCGGGTTTTTTTCGCGGCATCTGTTAAATTAAGTATCGTACCGAATATTGCTTTAGGCAATTAATATCATTTCGACAAAGTTGAGTCGGATCTATATCAGTTTTAACAGTGTAGCCTGATTACAGAACAATCAATTGTGATTGTTATTTTTTTCTTTGATTTATTCGGATAAAAGCGTTTGAACCCGTGAAAATGTGATTGTTGGGAATAATCTGCTTTCCCAGAAGCATACCTACCAACGTTTTGCCCCCCCCCCGCTGGTTTCCTGCGGCCTTCTACCTTTTTTTCACGCACCGGGAAAATACCCCTTTCTCGACTGTACCTGCATCTGGAAATCAACCCTCCCGGAATTGTGCCTGCCTCCACCGGAAGTTAAGGTAAAAACAGACTAGTTTTTGTGTGTGATGAAAAGCAACTTGCGCGCGACTTGCAAAATTTGACCTAATTAAACTTTGTTTTGTTGGTCCAAAAAGCGACCTTCAGTCGCAAATCGTTTTTTATTTGCACTAATATTTGTAAAAAGTAATTTCATCTATATTGTATGATTCCTGTATACTCGACGCCATTGACCACGCAGAATTATTAAAAGATTTTAAATACCGTTGGCCATGGGCGGCGAGTTCACCCTTTCTTGAACGTTCAAAGTAATCTGTTCTAATCTAGAATTATAAAATCACTTTTGCCTGTCATTTTCGTCGTACTGTCGTTTCCAATAATTTCATTTTAAAATTTACTGCCTTTTTTATTTTTGTGTACTCTGTATTTGTTTGTGTAAGAATTTTGCAAGCTCCAAATATATAGGAGGAGGCGCAATAAAGGTAAGGTCCATTCCCGTAAGCTGTAAGCTTCTCGGCCTTCCACGAGGACCTACAATCAGCTGGATTGGAAGGTGACGCCCACTTATTTTGAGTTACCCTGTACACAACTAAAGATTTCCTCTCGTAAGCGATTTTCACGTACTCCCCCTACTCCTCTGAGCTAAGCTGTAGGCCTTTTTCCATATATCTGGTTACGGGTCGTCGGAAAAGCTCGATTGGCCCGTAACATGTTCGTTTGTAAAAACTTAAAAAGCTACCCTCGTATACGCTTTATGTAATTAATATATACTCGTAAATGTTTTATAACCCCTTCACAACGAGATAGATTTTGCAATACTCATTTGTACAACAAGGTTTAACTACATTTTCAGTTTGTTAGCATTTAGGTTGATTTTTTCATGTTTCAGTTTAATTGAATTTTGTAATTACTCTGTATAAAATTAAACAAATTAATCAGATATTATACCACATTTCCTCTTAACTAAATAATAACATTTGCATTCAATGTTATTTAGTAAAATTTTAAATGCGTATGACATTTGGCTGTTAAACATTTTTATACCCTAATATTGATGGTGAAGCTCTCCACCCCATGAGGGAGATTGGCCTGCAAGATAGAAGGTCACAACTGCCATATTATTTTTCTCACACCGGTTTGTGCCAAATTCATGGTAATGTGTGGACATCACGCATTAGACAACCGTACTATTACCCCTTGTCTATTCGAACGCAGGTGCCCAACTAATTAAAGCGACTACCATGCATCGAGTCGGGGATTTGAACGCCTGACCTTACGCACCGCAGCGTATTTTTAATAACGACCTAAATGTCAAAATTAGGCTTGTTTATTTACGTATGGGGTTTTTGCTTTTTTGAGAGTTAAATTTAACATAGAAACGAAATTCGTTTCAAAATTAGTAGGTTCGCTTAAAATAAGAATGTGGGTATAACTTTACGGTATAAATGGTATAATATGTCTGAAAGTCGTCGTATTTTAATTGCAAAAAACCTTTGTATCCCAATTTATATTCC
The DNA here is from genome assembly GCA_014611495.1 of Limonius californicus. Classification (NCBI taxonomy): domain Eukaryota; kingdom Metazoa; phylum Arthropoda; class Insecta; order Coleoptera; family Elateridae; genus Limonius; species Limonius californicus. The sequence goes on from JABXWE010102508.1 coordinate 45,719, forward strand.
TTCGGAGTATCTATAGCCGCGTGTCGTCTTATTTGATGGGTGCGAAGTCCGTAGTCAGGTAAAATATCCGGTTGAACTAAGATAAGCGGCCACGTGCTCAAAAAACCAGTGACCAAAAACAAGAGTCGAATTAAATGTATTTACTAAACTGCAATAATTAAACCTCCTTGCAGTTCCAATATTTTACATGTTTAATCTCAATATTATTAATATAAATCAAAGACAGGCGAAGATTATTATTGCATCTAATTTGTAAGAGAAATTCTATTTTTTTTTAATATTTGAATTTAAATAAGAGTTATTCAAATATTAAAATAATTATATTTCTACTGAAATACTAATAACTAAAAATGCAGTGTTAATTATGTATTTGAAATAATTTGAACACAAGGCTGAATTAGGTACAAAGTTTAAAATAGGTTAAACACAAACCGGAGTAACTCACGCACAAACTAATTATCATTTTTTTATCATTACTAAATAATATCGACTAAGAGATTAAATTTCAATTAGTTTCATATTTTGCACACAATGAAAATGACTGAAATAGACAAATAGTATTGCATTTAATTAACATAGGCCAATTGATGTTAATAAAACAGTTTAATCGCTGTAGTCTTCACTGTCGGATGAATCATCACTCAAATTAGTTATTACAGGTTCCACCCCGTCAACTATAATTTCACGGTGCCCCCAAAATTTTATAAGATCTTCTGTATGTCGTACACAATTTTTCCATTCATTTTCACCGCATTGATTTAAAGCTTTTTCCCACATTTTTATAACTTGCTCATCAGTAAAACCTTCGACCCGATATGTTTGTCGTAGTAGCGTTTAGCACTCGACCAAATTAATTCTATTGCGTCAGCTGTTTTGGAAACACTAAACACTGCAAGTGCTATCTCTTGTCGTTTCACAAGTCACCTCAGTGCATTTCATAAACTTTCGAGCGGCAATCTGCAAGATTTGCGCTCGCTCTAATAGCCTATACGGACTAAGGAGCTAGAAAGAGAGCAATATAACTACTCAAGCGTTGTGGTGGTTCGTACTGCGAAGGGCCACCCTTCAAATAAGACGACACCCGACTATATAAACATCTAATTATTTATTATATGTAATTATATAATATATTATAAGTATATCTAATAATTAAAGTTAGTTGTGACCTACCCTGTGTAGATAAACCGTAATATGCAAAAACATGATTAACATTAATCATACAACATTGTTCAGTTATTGATGTTCTCTACAATAGTTTGTTAATTATCAAAAATATGCATTTTATTCCCTTTTTCCTTTTCAAATTATTTATATTAATTTGCATGATGTGTACTGAGGGGACTACATGAATACACATTTGAATACATTATTTAATTTAAGCCTGTTATAAATGCTAATAAACGTAGTAGCAATGTATACATATCAAATCGGTGCGCTCCGTTATAAGACATTCGGACAACCTCCAATGCTACTCAGCTGTTCGTTGTGTTGCCTACATTCTTAGGACCCCTTTTGAAGGTTACCTGGTTAAAGACCCATTTTAAAAACCTGAGATGTTTCAGTACCAAATTTTTTTGAATTTGACGACGAAGTGGACTGTACTTGTTGTTTGGAGGCCACGTTGAGGTATAACGGAAAAGGAAAATCAAGAAGGTTCATTCCCCACAAGGGGGCGGCTCGTTATAGGGGACAGTCGGGTTCCGCACCGGAACTCTAAGCCTCTCTTCGGCCAGTAATGAGAATGTAAAGATCGGAAAGACCACGAAAATTGAATAGTGGAATTTCATGGATGATATTGTCCCAGCATTTACCTGTATGACCTAGGAAAATCACGAAAAACCTGCGATAGGACAGACGGGGGTTCGAACCCAAGCTCTTTCGAATGAAAGGTAAACGCTCTACTGCTGAGCCACCTTCTTCCGTTTGAGCTATAAGTGTCTTCCATCCTTTATCACCGTTCGCACATATCATACGCTAATATGTTAAAGATCGCCAAGGTAATTGGCAGGATATGGCTTTTGGGAAAAAGCAACAATTATTCTCAATGCTAATTTGGTAAATGTGGGAAAGGCTATAGTATTTGCAAAAGTTGCCAAAATACGTAAAGATTAAAAATAAATTTCAAAAAGGATTCAATTTATGTAGTGTCATTGGAGTTCTATGGATCGCGCCGTATCATCTTGTAGTCAAGGCGCTTTAACAATAAAATATTAATGTATTTGTCGAATACGTGCTAACAGAAATCGTAATAAGTCCTATCGAGCGAACCTCACAGTCATTTTTGCGAATGTTTTAAAAATTGGATCAAGATTTTTCGACAACTATCGTGTCGGTTGGTGTTCTAAGTAAATTTGTCCGGCCCGAATCCCTTATGACCTGCTCTGAGGTTGGAAATTTTCGTTTGAAGCTGATTTTTCTACCATTCTACTAAATGTCTATGTCAAGAGTTTTAAAATAACTGTGCTGTCAAATTCGAGGGTTCTGGAAATTGACCAATATATTATTTAGAGAGAAAACACTGACACTGATGAAATTGTAAGTTCTTTTTATTGAAATTTAGTAGAGCGATTTAACTTCAGAAGACTTGTTTGTTGTTTTATGGCTTTTCCCAGTCCATTTTTTATACTTTCGAATAACCTTTCACAGACTTATACCCTTCCCGTATGGTAGATACCCAAAGAAAATTAATATATAGAATCATGTAGTCTCTTCAAAGAATCTAAAGTCTACAGTAATTCAAGACCTTGAAGCAACGATTCTATAACTATCTACCCAACTCTAGTTTAGTACTATTTAGGTTTGCTATTCACGTAAGGCTATTTATGAAGATTGCTGCCGCATGTTCTCTTAATTATATGGTTATTATTTGTACAAATGTGTGTAATACATAGAATATTTACGGTTGCATGTGGCCCTCGGCGTTTTTTTTTTTAAATTTAGTAATTGTTTTCCCGTAAAGAGGTTATACAATAATGCTACTGATTAGCTTGTTACTTATTCCAAACATTTAGATATACAGGGTGGGCCAGCTAAGTTGTCCCGACTTAAAAGTCGTTGACGGAACCTGATATACTGAGATTATTGAACTTTTTGTAGTATATTAATCGAGTCCTGTAGCAATTAACAGTTTGGCTAATCTTAATTTTATAAGCATTGAACAAGAAGAGCAACCATTGATGCAACAGCAACTTAAAAACTAAACAAGTAAATAAACTACAAACAAATAGCAAAGTTTCATTAAATTCATGTTTAAAATTGCTTCCATCTACTTCCATACTTTTCTATTTCGTTTTAGAAATCTATGGTCTCGGGCAAGCGTGTCAGGTATAATTTATATACATGTATCCATTATTCTACTATGTTACTTATGTTCACTTACTCTCGCAGTTCGGTATACTATTTTTTAATTGTACCCCAAAAAGTCGAGTGGAGTGGTATCGCGACTTCTTGGTGGCGATGGAGGCACAGCTCCTCTTCCAATCCAATTTATTTAAACATCACTTAAGCATTTCCTTACAATCCAGATGTACTGAGCAGGGCAGCGATTATGTGGGTACCAACGTTTTTCTCGTACATTCTGTTCTACATCTTCCAAAACCCCGGGTAAAATGTTTTGTAGAAAATTCAAATAACGCTGTTCAGCTAAATTTTCTTGAATAAAATATACTCTAATAATAGATACCTACTTACATAGGAAGTTCATTCATTGCCTCTAGCACTTATAGTTTTTTCCATGTTTTGGAATCATTCTGGGTCTACATCTTCTAGAATTACAAATTCGTTTTTAGAAGTTTCAAGGCGTCTAAATATTTCTCATACGGTGAGCTTCTAGTTGGATAGCGCCTCAAATATAAATTGCGGGCTGTAGCCGCATTTCCGCGACATTGACCAAAAATAAATAAATCCGTTTTCCCGGTTTTCTCACATGAGTGGTCTAGTATTATCATTAATATTTATTTGCTGTTGGCTTTCGCTATTCAATGCAGAATGATAAAGCGATTTATGTAATCTAACTATAAAATGTAGCTCTTGTAGTTTAAATATGTGACACTCTACTGCATGTAATATAGAAGCAAGTATCCTAAAGCCATTTACCACATGTGTTTAGTACCCATGCTTTGTATAAAAGATGAGTCAACCTTGATAGTTATTACGCTTAGATATTATACATTGTCACGAAAATGACTTTTCCTAAATAAAACGTGCAAAACGTGTCTAGTTTTAACCCACAGTTCTTATGGAACAAAACCGCTCCAAATCGTAATTAATTTACAGGCAATTAATAATACCATAAATACGAATAATACTGACTAACCGATACACAATATGTATGTAAGGATTCAGGTCAGGAATTCGCTATTTCGTTAAGTATCCGTTTTCATAAGAACCCATCCTAGCTTTAGAGGACGGGTAAGTGATGAGTATGTAAGATACTATGAGTAAAGTTACCAATGGTGGACTGGCCAGGATGTCCGCTTGTCCAATTGCAAGTAGGCCCCTGATAAAGGGCTCCCTTAAACATTAGGCAAGACACAACAAGAGACAAATGTTCTACTTCAAAGTTTTCAAAAGTTTGAAAGAATATTTGCTTGTGTATATTTGAAACTACAACCCCGTTATCAAGTAATTTATAGAGCAGTGGTTTAGATATATTTTCTGCATGGAGCTTAGTAGATTCACCTACAACAATGTTGAAGGAACAGACAAGAACATTTGATAACGTTCATAGCAAGGATTCATAGTTGAATATGAAAAATAGAAATTGACTCTTTGGAAACAGCATTGCCAGTTAAGAGGCAGAGGAAGAAGAAAAGAATGGCAGATGAGCTTACAGATGATTAAGGAAATTCGTCAGATTCTCTAGCTGAGTTTGAGTGTGTTTAACCTAATAATGGACCACATTGTCCAGTCTTGCGCTTTGTACAACACAGAAAGTTATATAAATATTTATCCTGCTTGGACCCAGCAGGGTTTAAAACTATTAAAACCAACAACCTTGACGAGGAAACACTTCAAGGTATTATTAAGTTGTTTTTACAAATGAGCAAGTAATATTGGAATTATTTTCTTTTGCTTCGAACATATCGAACATATTGAAGCTTAATTATGGTGAGAATATGGATACCAGCTGTAACAAGTGTGATATTTGTAGTCCATCGAATGTACTAAAAATTCTGGCATCCAACAGACGTCATGACAAGGCATATGATAACATTTATGAACTTTATAAAGACATCTGCGTACTATCAGATAGGTACTTTACCCCCTGAAAAATGTGGTTTACAACCTCATCGATCTACCACAAACCCCATCATGGAACTTCATAAAAAATGCCAACCTGAACTGGTCCACGCTCGTCGTCTTTCTCGACATAGAACGTGCTTTCGATAAAGTCTGGCACAACGGTCTTATCCATAAACTAATCAACCTGAATCTCAGACTCTCATCAAACGAGAGGATTCATTTCTCAACAATATTGCTCCTGCTAAGTTAAAACTAAAATTCATTTTCTTTTCCAATTCACCTCCACTCCGGCGTCCCCCAAGGAACAATTCTGTCCCCCGTTCTCAACACCATCCAATCCCAACCCAGCCCGAACTAAAACCAGGCTCTTTCCGACGATACCGCCATCTGGTTCTCCAAACTCTGTTCCAAACTAGGCTCCCAATAAATTCAAACAGCCCTCAATAGAATCTACACTTGGATCTGCAAGTGGTGGATGAAACTCAATGCAGGCAAGTCCTCATCGATCTACTCAGGCACCCTAACATGTCCAGAAATTCACGACTAGCTCCCTATCCCATCAATCTAACAATCAATAACCAACCAATCCCCTTTCAAAGCAAATGAAATATTATGGCATCACCTTCTTCCATACCTGTTCTCAACAACCAGATCTCCGGGAATCCCCAAACAAGTTCGCAACCGATCTAATCTACTCCGTCGTATCCAAGGATGCTTTGAAGATTGCAATTCTCGTACCCTCCCCCATATGTACAAAATTTTCATCCGCCCAGTAGTTGAATACCGAGCCCCCTTTCTTCCTCCCTCTCAGTTCATGCCCTAGAACCAATGCGGAAATGCGGACAACAAAATCTCCGGCGAATTTTCAGACTCGACCTACGATACCCCAGGACACGAGTTCACGAGAACACAGGAAGAACCCCCTTCTGCAACCGCCACCAAGAACTCAACAAGTCTTACATAACCCGTACCCCAACGGCAATAACCTCACAGCACAAGAGACATTGTTAATACCCACCTTTACAGGCAATACTACACCACCTTATAATTAAATTTTCATATAACAAACCACCAAAGGACCATCCAAGGACATCCCCAAACGACCTATCAACTCGAAGAAAAACTGTAGTAAGCAAAATTTTCAATTTTCACAAGAAGGAAGGAAGCCCTAGGCTGAAGAGGAAGAAAAGTTATAACAGCCCACCTGCAATATATTTAATTAGACAATAAGAATAATAATATGTTGTAGTGCTTTTTGAATAAAAGTAGTTACTGCTATAGTTCTTACGATCAGCATTTTTCAGTTTCGAATTAGCGCTTTATTTTCACAGCACAACCTGAAAGCATTTTTGTCTTTGTTAGTTGCTTGCAGATTCATATTTCCGACAAAGACGCTTGTCGTAGTGACATCTGCGAACGAAACAAGACCAACACTGTACGTGTGACGTATTCTGTCGGATGACACGTTTAGTAGAGTGAAAGAAGAGATACTTGAAGAATGTCGCGCAGATGCAGACAAACATCACTACTTAAATCTGTTGCCAGCAGTATTTCAAGCCCGAAACCAAGATCCAGTGTGCTGTTACCCAAGCAACTACAAATGTTTACTTCATTAAATGCTTTTGATAATGACATATTGTATGTCGAAATACGTATAAAGCTAAAATAAAGATAAATACCTGTTGAAATTGCCTATTATTGTTGTTAATACATAAAGTATGAATTTCAACGAAGTAAGGCAGCAAACAATTTAGAAAAAATATGCCTAAACATATTGCTAAACTATTGAAGTCTTACATCGCAAACAGACTATTCAGGATCAAGCTAGACGAGCAATACTCCGACTTATAAGAAATTAAGGCAGGGGTACCACAAGGCAGTGTAATGGGGCCAATACTGTACCTACCTGTACACCAACGGCATCTCTTCAACCAATGCCACGTTTGCAGACGAGACTGCAATACTAGCGGTAGGCGAAGGAACTGAAGAAACAGCAGAAATATTATAACAAGCCGCAAACCAGGTGGACAGATGGACGAAACGATGAAGAATAAAACTAAACGAAGGCATCGCTGTCCATATCAACTTCACGAACAAGAAGGATGATTACGCGCCAGTGACACTCAACAACGGCATCATATCGCATGCTAATCCAGCTAATTATCTTGGGATGAACTTGGATGCCGAACTACGATGGAAAGAGCATATAAAGAAGAAAAGAAAATATAAAATATAGAAAAATGTATTGGCTGCTAAGAAGACAGTTACAACTTTCAATACAAGTTACTTCTGTACAATCAAGTTGGAAATACCGTTATCAACTTTGGGGCTGCGATAGCAAAAATAACATTAAACAAATTCAAAATTTCCAGAACAAAGTGCTAAGGAATATCGTAGATGCACTATGGTAAGCTAGTAATAGTGATATGAATCGTGACGGCGGAAATAGAGGACCTTGTCCAGAAGCATGAGTTCAGGCTTCATCACCACGTAAACGTCGAGGTAATCCAACTCTTCGACAATACAGACCTAGTGAGAAGGCTTAAGAGGATCAAACTATTTGAGCTAGTGCAAAGAGATATGAAAGTGTCAGTAAAAAAACCGAGCAAAGTGAAGTGTTAACACACAAAAAAGTGTTGCGAGACAGAACTGAGAGGACACCAGTGGGCGAATTTTTTGTTCATTTAGTTAATTTAAGTTAGGTTAAAATTTTAGGCTAGTTGCAATGTAACACCTTATATAAAAAAAGTAATTTTGAAAATTTATTTATTTCTTATAAAAATTAAATGATAGCTTTATAGTTGTGGGTGAACCTCCTTTGTCTCCCAGTCCGCCACTGAAGGTTACACAGTACCAAATGGTACCAGAAAAAATTTTAGAATTACTTCAATTCTTTATTACTGAAAGTTTTTAATAAATTTGTAAATCGTGATTATATTGTGAGGTTGCAATACAATGGATCTCCAACCGCTTCTGTAGTGACAAACTACACGTTATCGTTATTTTCAAATAGCATTTTTGTATGGAGCTAGTGTAAAGTATGCGTTTTCATTTAAATATCACACGTCCTGATTTTCTTTAATTAAACATGTTTTGCTAGGCTAATCGTATAATTGTATGTGTACTGCTTAAAGCTTCTGGGATGATTTTCTCCAGATATTTTAACGTATGCTATGCAATTGACTTTAATTTTTAAGATCGGTGGGATACTCAGTCAGTTACTTCAGTTGTCCTAAAAAACGTTATTTCTACAATATTTTTAAGATAGATTTTTGGCACCACCAATTCTACTTATTTTTGGGCCGATTAAGTCCACTACTATGAGAGTTTGTTAATGGGCTAAAATATGTTCCTTCATATTTGCTAATTTTATCACCGTCGTTAATCCACAACTTTTAAAAGTTAAACTTTACTCAACTCACCGGGGATAGCCTGTCAGTATAGTGCGGTTAATTACAGTAAAGTTAAATTGGCAGAAGACGTCACCGAGCGGTTTGCTTCAAATGATGCATCACTCCATTAATCAACAATTTCGAGGAATATTATCCAGTCGAGGAATAAGAACTCAATCTAAGTTGGCTCAAATAAGGTTGCTACCGAAATACGGCGTTATTTCAAATTGGGGAACAAATCTGCATATCTAATTTATTCTTTGGGAGTATAATGGCTGTTTTTAATTCGTGGTCATTTAGGTTAATTCTCTGAATATTATTTTAGGTAATTACTGTGCGACACGTTGTAATTTCAGAGTATTATTTTCAGTTTTTTCTTCGTGTTATTTTACTTTGAATAGCGCTGGTAGTTTTATTTAATTATTAATTATAGAAACGGTAGAGGTTAGACGTTGTCGCTAACTGAATTTTCTTCCGTAGATCTAGTTCACAGTTATTCAGTTTATAAAAGAAGATTATCATCAAGATTGGGCTTAAACCGATGGACAATTTAAGCAATTTGGCTGGTTAATGGTATGCTGTTTACTGTAAATAAGAAGACAAAAAATGCTTAAGCAGGTCACTTTTCATCAGTCACTATTTCAGAATAAATGCTCGGCTACTTAATCAGGATTAACTAAAATTTATGAACGTAGTGCTCTAAATACAAGACGTTTAGTTTGTAATTTATCGATTGTGCGAATAAAAAGCGTTCAGGAATCTATGGAGTGGAATAAACAAGAAAAAATCATGGTCAGGGACGCTTCGTAAATTAAAAATAACGTAAAAATAAAATGAAGCGTTAAGGCGAAGAAGCCAACTCGGAGAACAATCAATAAAAATCAAGGAGGCTAATTGGATTATTTACGTTTAGCTTTCTTTTGGTTTTGCATACAGCCAATTACTTAAGCTATAAAAGCATTAATTTCGTTTTTAATTAGGATAAAGAAAAAGCGTCAAAGAAATAAAAATATTTCGTTTTCAGTGGTACGTTTAATGCACCACGAAGCATTGAATTTGCGAATCTCACAAACATTATTGTTGGAAAATAACACAAAATCGAAGAAACTGTGACATAATCAAGTTTCTGTTTATACTTTCTGATCCTCTAAATTAAAATTTCTATGCTCAGCTTGGGCTCAAATTCTACGGATCCCGGAGTAAGCCTGCAGGATAAGCACGACCACTTTTCCAATTATTTTTTTCTTATTAGTGCCCGACCCGTGAATTAGTTCATTTTTTCTCGACGGGTCAAAAATTTCATTATTCAAGCGTTGACCAGGATGTTGCCAACTTCTTTTCATTCGAAATAGAAATAGTTTTGGAAGGTTGATATTGAAATGTTTTAACCTTTCCGTCTTTTAAAATAAATTGCATTAAACTACCCAAAAGCCCTAACGTGCGCGATTTCAGAAGGTTTAAAAATAATGGTAATTATACAAAGTAGAATTATTTCATCGTGGGAACCAAGGTTATAACATTTGCTCCCTTAGCGGCACTGTGTAAGCTGTTATTGTACTTTTAATATAACGAACCTTGTGTAATGTTTATTTTGTGGTATGTTCTATTTTTTTTGAGACAGTACATTTCTTTTTGCAATCTGTTTATACAACAATAAGCAAAGTTTAGGTTAGTAATTTGAATGACATGAAACAATGACATGAAGGTTGTAACCCTGCGGTTTACAATACAGATGTTACTTAAAAATAAGGTTTGTATAATAAGAACTTAATTAATAACTTAATGTAATTAGTCAATTCTATGTGGTAGGTCTAGCAGTTTGTATCTATGTAATCTTTGAATATTTGTTAGAATGATGTTCTAGGTTGCATCACACATAGCACGTAGCACTTTACACTGAAACATTTAGATGTTGGAGTTGGCTGCTGCACCCCATATGGATGCCATAGGTCCAGATGGGATTGGAGACTGTGTTGTGTACGAAGAGCTTGTTGGTTAACGATAGTTTTGACTTTCTTCCAAGAAGCCAGTAGTGTTGGCGAAATTTCATACCAAGCTGCTTGCGCTTTTTGCAGATGCGGGACTTCCATGTTAAATCCTTGTCGGGGTGCAGGCCTAGGTATTTGACCTCTGTCAGTTGACTTAATGGTATATTGTTTACAAGGACTACTGGAGATGTTCCTTTGCATTTTGTAAATGTTATGTGAACGGACTTTGCTTAATTTAATTTAACTCGCCATTTTTTGGTCCATTGTATTACTTCGTCTGGGCTCTGTTGTAGGAGATTTATGGCGACAACCGGATCTATATGTTTCACCATAATTACCTTGTCGTCAGCATAAATAGCATATAGTGAGTGTGGATTTGTTGGCAAGACGTGAAAATGAGGTACACGATGGAGTCAAGTACACTGCCCTGTGGCACGCCTGATTTAATTTTGTGTAGCTCTGTTTAGTCTTGTCTGAATTTTACCTGGAAGTATTGTTCCTCTAAATGGGATTTGAGGATAATATAGAAAGGGTGTGGTAAGAATGTTTTGAGTTTATATAGTAGGCCTGTGTGCCAAACTTTGTCGAAGGCCTGACCGTCATCTAGAAAGGCAACTGTGTAGTATTGTTTTTCCTCGAAGGCCTGGTTTATTGCGTCTACAATTCTATGGACCTGCTGAATGGTAGAATGGTTAGCACGAAAGCCTAACTGATGATCTGGGATAATGTTGTGTTCTTCCAGGATCGGAGTTAGTGGTCTGGTCAATAATTTTTCCAGTAGTTTACTTAATAAGGCTAATAGACTAATTAGCCTATAGGAACCAACTTCGTTGGGAGGCTTACCGGGTTGGGGAATATTATCTGCACTACCTTTCATTGTTCTGGGAAGTAACACAGCCTTAGGACAGCATTATACAACATGGTCAGCATCACTATGCCCTTGTGCGGTAATTCTTTGATTAATTAAATCATATTTCGGGGCTTTCTTCGGGTTTAGGGGGTATTTAATCAGTCCCTTAACTTCTCTAACTGTGATTAGTTCCATGGGCAGATGGAGTTGGTATGGAGTATCCAGGAAATTCTGTATTTCCATTACTCATCAACGCTTATTTGGGATGGTAAAGATTGGAAGATATTTACTAGATCAGATCGCGCCCATAAACCATTTGTTTTCCTGGGGGCGGAATTGGTTGATTTTGATTTTGTATATTTTCGTCGCCTTCCAAAGGGAGTGATTGGTATCGTTTTTTGCAGTTTTTATGAGTGCTTTCAATTCTGATAAAGCTTGATTATATTTTCTTTTGTCTGATATATACCTGGAGTTTTGTCAGATTTTTCTCAATCTCCTTTTTTCTGAAATTTTCTTCTTAATTGCGCTAGGGCAATGTGCTTATTGTTGTTTGAGTGGGATTACAGGAGTTGCTTCCAGGGCTGCTTCTTGAATAATTCTGGTGAAATTGTGGACTGCTGATTCTAGTTTTTCATCAGATTGAAGGGTTTGTTTTATAAATATTGTTGTAGTTGGTTTTATTGTTGGAAATTAATAGTTTGCTACAACGTATAATTTACAGACGCTTTGGGAATTCAAACAGTTAGCAACTTTATTATTACAGTAGCATTTCGCTAATTCGGCACTATTAGAAACTTGGGTGTGCCGGTATACTGGAATGTAGTAACAATTTCGTTAATTAAACTTTGTTAAAATAATATTTAACAGACTTTTGTTCTTTTCGACTAGTTCTTGCTTAAAAGCTGTCTTTCGCCCGCTTAACCATTTCAGTGTCGATTACAGAAATTCTACTATTATATTAATATTTCCTAACAGTGACACTAAAGGGGCCTCGGTGGTGTAGCGCGGCAACACGTTGCCACTCGAGGCCACCGCGAATTGTAGTCGTTCCGCTGTGGTTCCGAATCTCAGCTGGGGCGACCGTATTTCGGTTAGTTAAATTTAGGGTGCATGCTGCATGAATGGTTAGTGTGTAAGGGACGTCCGCACCCCCTGAAGTAATGCGAAAGCGGTTCCGGGGGAGGGGAGAATGGTAGTATGAATGAATGAGAAAAAACAATGACACTGAAAATTTAACCTTGCTTTTATGCTCTTTTATACACAATATTAAATCTATGCAGCTACAAAAATAAATGTCAAAAGACTGTAGCGCTACAACAAAATTTCTTTAAATAAGAAAATGTAAACTTGGTGATTATGATGCGAACAATCACAAGTACATGAACTTTGCAAACACCTTTCGTACAATGTATAGATCATATACTGAAATTAATAACGTATTTGGGTAGTGGAAACGCTGATATATTTTTGATTACAAAAATTGTTTAGTTCTACCTAACACTATAATGGCCTGTTGAAGAAATTTAGCGAAGTATTAATAAATATAGCTTTGCGTGTAAAAAACACCAATGTATGTTTTTATAGAGCACTAACACGAGTTATTTTACACATATTTCCGAGTGTTCAAAATTAAACAGGCATATTTAAATACGATTGAAATTCTTACAAGGCTGGGAGCACAACAAGGCGATCAACGTTTTCCTGACGTTTTTGAGTGGTCGAAATTTCTTAGAGAGGATAGAACGTTTGTTCAAAATGAGCCTCGTGTACGACGAGCAGGTTAATCATGAAAATGAACAACAACTTAATCAGCAAGGCAGATAGCTAAATCTTTCCAAATTTACAAACTAGTGTCGGAAGTGTTGACGACATCATTAAAAATTAGCTAAAATATTGTAAGGTAAGTGTTAGGTTGCACTATTGCGTGAGGGCGTGGACAGTGACAGAAACGCTAATGTGCTAACTTGATGCGTTCGAAATGTGACTGTACCGTCCCATTCTTTGAATCCCATGGACTGACCATATTACCAACGTAGAAGTGCTACACAGAATTGAAGAAGAAAAAGAAGTTGCTCTCATAGTTAAATAACGGAAGCTAAAATATTGTGAGGCAGGATAAATATCGTCTACTGCAACTAGTAATCCAGAGAAAGGTGTGTCAAGGGACTCCGAAGAAGAAGACACTCTTGGCTGAATAACCTACACCAATGGCTCATTATCGCATCTGTCCAGATATTCAGAAGTGCTACTAGTAAAGTTAGAATGCCACGTTAATAGCCAACGTCGGAAATGGATAAGGCACATTAAGAAGAAGAAGAAGAAGAAGAGTGTCCGGTGGATTCTACGCTTGTTGCCCGAAGACCATAAACTGAATCATTTGCACGTCGCTTCTTCTCTACTGCAGCGATATAGGAGAGAAAGAAATGAAGTTTTGAACTCAATTATGAAACCTTAAAAAACTTTGAAGCATTATTTTACTCCTCAGTCTAAACATGCAACCATAGAGTGGTCTCGCCACATCTCAAACCCGAAGAAAGCAAGAACGTTGTCAGCTGGTAAAGTGATGACAACTACTTTTTGTGCTTTTCAGGGGATTCTCCTTCTTGAGTTCCTTGCAAACATTTTGACACTTTTGCTTGATAAAGTTAAGCAGGAGATCAGTAACAAGCGGAAGAGAAGACAAAGTTCTGTTCAAGACCATGTTCGTTCTCATACAGCTGCAATACCAATTAAAACCATAAAAAAACTTCAGTAGGATCTTCTTCCGCATGCAACATGCAGTCTGGATTTTGATCCCTAAGGCTTTTTTACTATTAAAAGAATTTTTAGTCGGTAAAAGATTCCAGTCAAATAACGGCGGTATGGAAGCTACTAAATACTTGATGGGTAAGCAATTCAAAGACTTCTTCCAGGAATGTATTAGAAAGCTTCCAGAACGGTGGCGCAATTGCACCGCTAGCTAGAGGAACTACATCGAAAGTAATGTAGTTTTCATTGTTATAATATTGCAAACCTTCTTTAATAAATAATTTCTTAACATACAGATAACAGCAGATCTTTTCATTAATCTATAATTATGTTGACGTCTATTCTCATAACGTCATACACGCTTAATTTTAAATGTTTTGACAAAAACGTTCTGAATGAATTGAAGATTCAAGCGATTTAATCCGTACACAGTATTAATTTTGGTGTAGTTCATTTGATCTGGAAGTAACTATGAAATGCATTGACTACGTAGAGTAAAAGCAGAGTATGATTTTGTCGAATTTTACAGGTTTTAAATAGTTAGACATTCTAGTATTTGTAAAAGCACTAGAGAGGATTTGCTCTAAGTTCAAGATCAAGATGGCCGGGAATCAATAGAAACGTTTGGTTCTTATGGGCAATAGTTCAAAATTAGCAACACTTTAAATTCCATCTGCTTTCTATTTCCACATCCTGTTCATATTCTGAAAATTATAAAATTTTATCAGGGGGTACGTCAGTCGTAACTTTTAGAAATTTTGAATTTGAATTGACGTTTAGACATGGCATGCATCATCATCATCATCAAACAGGCGTCCTCATCCTATGCTGGATATAGGCCTCCCCTTGGTCTTTCCATCTTCTTCTATTTTGTGCCACTTGTTGCCAATTCCCTGCCACTTTCTTAATATCATCCGACCACCTTGTAGGCGGTCTACCGCTACTTCTTTTTGAATCACGTGGCCTCCACTGCATTATTCTTGATGTCCATCTCTCATCGGTCATCCTTGCCACGTATCCTGCCCAATTCCACGTTTGTTTGGCTATTCTTTCTATTACATCGGATACTTTAGTTTGTTATCTTATCCATTCGTTTGCCTTTCGGTCTACTAAACTTATCCCTAACATTGCCCTCTCCATACTTCTTTGGGCCACTTTTAACTTTCTTGCTGTTTTCTGTGTTAAAGTAAGGGTTTCCGCCCCGTACGTCATGACAGGTATTACACATTGTTCCCATACCTTCCTCTGCATGCATACTGGTATCGTGCTTTTAAGTATATGACTCAGACTTCCAAATGCCGCCCATGCCAAGCTAATGCGTCGGTTTATTTCGCCTGTTTAGTTATCTCGGGATATTTTTATTTCGTGTCCCAGATATTTATATTTTTCCACTAATTCTATGGCGTCGTCTCCTATTTTTATATTTTCACTTAAAACCAAATTTGTCATTGTGTTCGTTTTCTGTACATTGATTTTGAGTCCGATCTGTTCTGATTCATTATTTAGTTGATCTAGCATTTCTTTGGTCTTCTGAGATCAATACTATATCATCCGCGAACCTAAGATGGTTTTTTGAAGATGTATTCCAGGGCTGCTGTAAACAATTTAGGGGAGATCGTATCGCCCTGTCTCACACCTCTCTCTAATTTGATCGGATTTGTGTTTTCATGTAACTTAACTTTTGAGGTGGCGTTTTTGTATACCTATTGTATGATTCTAGTATATCTATAGTCTATACGACATTGTTTTAATGCATTTAATATTGCATATTTAATATGGCATGCATAGTATCTTGGAAATATGCGGGCATGTTAATCAATATAGAATAATTCCATTTGATGTCATAGGAAGTTACATTCCTTACGGATGTAGATGGGCAGTTTTTTATTGAAAATTGTTAAACTATTGCATGTACAATCTTTGCAGCATTGCACAGCAAAAAGATGAAACTCTAATAAATTACAGTGGCCTTATAGGAACAGTTTGGCCATATGATGTCCCATTTCTCATTTGTGAATTGAAGTACATGATCAAAGTACTCCTAATAGTCAGGCTGTAGTGTAATTTATAATTCATGTGTCTGCACCTCTACAGCATTCCTGTATGTACAGCTATTAATTAGGACAGCGGTCGGTAACTTTTTCGAGGGAATGGGCCACTTGAGCAACTAATAAGTGAAGCCGAGCAGCTGGGGATGCGACACTTCTACGAAAAACGTCTTTTTGTAAGTTTAGCTATACGAGTAAAACCAACGCAACGGTGGGATTCTTTTCGATCCACGAAATCTTGAATCCGCTCCTGCGGGAAGGGCATTAGAGCCGGGGTGGCAAGATTCCGGGTGTATGTATCCTGTATTCAGTACGCCAGTTAGTGTGGTGGCAGTCACTACCCATACGGTGAGCACCTTCGTGCTATTGGGGTTGTGGTAGGTTGCAGTATATCATGTTACACATTTACTATTGTGCAATCAGTTTCGCGGTAAATGAAACCAATAAAAATAAGTAGTTGAAATGTGACAGCCGACAATTGGCAACACTTTCATATTGTTTTGTTTAAATAAGTTGATATTAAAACAAAGAATGATAAAAAGTAATATAAGCTGGGCTAAAAAGAAACCTGTAAATCGAGTAAAGGTATATTACGAGCGTTCTACTGATAGTGACGGTTTGTGCGGTCGTGAAAATAATTTTTCTGCGAATCATTAAAAATTGATACATTGGCCTGGTAAAATCGACCACAGCGTCGATTGAAAAAGAGTTTTCGACCAAACTGGCCGTTCGAAATATTTTAGAGGAACCCTGAATTAGACATGAATGAATGAAACGTTTCTCTAGTGATTTACGTGAAACAAAAGAAGTAGGTTGTTCGAATGAAACAGAGCAAATGGACACTAGACGTATTACTGGAAGAAATGTTAAATTATAATGAAATTAATATGCTGTAACGGTATTTTCGCCTAGGTTGTCCGCAACCCATTTCACACTGGTCTCAGGAGTGTTTATTTGGAGTTTCCCTCACTACGCATGTTTGATTTTAGATAAACAGGATTTCCGGGGATTGATTCTCTGCGTCTGGCAGAAAACGAACGTGTCGTTGAATTGGTTTTTCCGTTAAAGTGGTTCACTTGGAGTTCATTTCAATTTTCTGGGAAAATCATAGATTATAACGTGATCTTTAGTTGATTGTGATTATTGACATTTATTGTCGCTATACTCAACGTTGCGATTCTTTTATGATTTTTGTCGAGTCAATCGTAGTTACCGGTTGAGAACTTGGGGACGGCGATATTTGTCCGAAGATTTTGTGCTTTCAATGGTGATATCTACAGCTTGAGGGAACTAATATTCGAATTCCATCCAGCCGCCTGCAGTGAAAACAGCTGCACGAGCACGAGGCCGTTGCAAGAAACTAGAACCAGATTCCAGATTAACCAGGGAAGTGCAAATTAATTTTTAATTACGTCGAATTTGGAGTGAATGTAAATACTCTTGTTTATGTGAATGAATTTATTTATACTACGGGGTAGATACAATCTACGTTGTAATTGTACAGTGTGTTTCGATTTACTTCATAGGCAATATACATTGATATTTTAGTTTGTACAAGTATTAGCGTACATAATCACGGGAATTTTACTTGATATACAGCGTGAGTCAACAGGAGCGGTAATATTGCGTTTTGTTCGGGTTTCATAGCGATCTTTGATTTTCTTATCTACGCTGTAAATCTAGAAAGGCCTTTCATGACTAGAGTGTAGGACGCGGTTTGAGGGCGCTTGTTTGGGAAGAGAAACGCAGTATTTTTATTTTAGCTCAAAGTCAGTTATTATTGGGGCTGTATTGAGTGTTTGCGTACTGGCAATTGTGTACCGATACAGGTTACGATTACAATGATTTTTTTATTGTGCAAATTTGGGTTATATATATATATACATATATATATATATATACTACACATTTATTTTTCGCTGATATTAAATATTGTTGCTGCAATTGGGCTTGATATTTATTGTTTCCTATCATTGAATTCTGTAGTAACGAATTAAGTAAGTAATAAACTGTGGGTACGACTAACCAATCGACATCTGCGTTAATGGTAGTGTATTTTATTATTAAGTCGTTGGCGCCCTTCCAGGTAATTAACGTAAAGTTAATTAAAATATTTATTCGAGCAAAACAGAGAACCGCCCATCTTCGATTGAGGTTCCGGGAGGCTATCATTAACCAATTATTTACTTACTTAGTGGGGAGAATTATTATCAGGCGTCACAATGCAATCATTCAAAATAATGAAGTAATTTAATCATTAACAACCTTTTACGTCTTACAGCTTCTCTGTCATGTGGTTCTCCTGGCCGTTAAGATAGAAACACGTACAGTTTAAGGACAGAAATTTCAGAGACAGTGTTGAGCATTAAAAGATACATTGTGTAACTATTAATTCCAAAACTTGTCTAAAGTGTAATAATTAGCTCTACATTTAATTAAATAGAAAAAGTAATTAAAACTTAGTAGATTTGTGCGAATTTTGAATCTTCAAAATATCTATAATTCAAATGTATGAAAAAGGCCGATTATTATTTGACATAAGGTCACATTTATATATGTCGCAGGATAAGAAACTATTTTAAATAACTTTTATAAAGTTGTTGCTTTATTCTACAAAAAATGTTAGAGGAAGCAGCAAGCATGCAAAGAATGCTATGTAGTATTCTGTTTAAAATTAGCGATTAGATTTGTGTTAACCCTTTTTTAAACACATGTTCAAAGCATTTTATGGTTTTTTCATCCATTTAATAAATATGTCAGTGTGTTAGTTTTCTATGCTGAAAATCTGGGTGCCGCCGGTTCCCAGTACCGGAACGTCGGGTTTTTAACGGTCGTTCTACCCCGCAACACAATGTCATACCAGGGAGATATTCGACATACTAAATCTTTTCTGGATTATAAGTGTTTACACTCCCCATAGTTTGGAGGCCACGTTAAGCTGTAGATCCTCAATGTCTGTGGTATATTAAAACACGCAAGACAGGCATAGGACAGAAGATCACTGCGTCTCGTAAGAAACAAGGCTCTGAAGGAAGCACTTAATGAAAATAATGGCTGCTTTCACACGGCCACACTGCTCAACAAAGTGACTGTAACTAATATCTATATATGGAGACATCTATTGTTGCCATAATATACTAACTGCCTATTAACGTATTTTGATAGTGTAAAACTATCCGCGTTGCTAGTACCCGAATATATTGTCCAATATATTGGCATATGTGCAACCTGCCATATACTTCAGAGGACACGCTAAGCTGTCGGTCCTTGTTGTCATACGAATACCTTCCATAATTTTACAAGTAGCGTTACTGTTGTTTTTTTCTTCCAAAGGGTCAGTTTAACCTTCTGCTAGTATACGCAAGGAGTACTCATAGAACCTGCCGGTTGCAAATAATTATCAGACCGTTGGCCTAAATAAACAGCAATAAGTTAACAGATTTAGATCGTAAATGTTCCAAACCTTCCGCTTCCCGTTTGCACACAGCCTTCCACAATGAAAATTGCCGAATTGTATTTAGTAAACCTTGGACGTAGCAGACCTAATCATCAGAACTGGAACAGTTAGTTTAGGAGATTTTATTGTTTATTATTGATTATCCCGTATTCTTAAACGTAAATCTCATTAATAATACGGTTTGAAAGACTTACGATTATAAAATAACAGATGCTTTTTTGGGCAATACAGCATTATTTATCGTTCAGTTTATACAAATTTTGGGGTTGAGAGCTATTGCTTAAGTGCGATCCTTGGTTCTTTTAAAGGGCAAGCTGGAAAATGTTCGAGCAAATACATTGAAGAGGATGTTTTCCTTGTTGTGTAAATATTTTTATTCTAAAGGAATCAGACGGGAAGGAAAAGGCTCCCGCTTTCCTGCATTTTTATATTATTATGTTGACCATAACAATTTAAAATTGAAAGACGAATAAACTCATAAATCAAATATTTGTCCGCCCGTTTTACTGGTTGCAAACATTTAGACGGAAGTAACAATGGCTTCCTCCCCTTTATCTGTTATCAATAACTGACAAAAGGCAGCGTTGGGGTTGAGATCGCTATGTCAGATACGAAACTCGACGGTTCAAAGCTTTCGTTTAGCATAGACCGTTGAAATAGAGCTATTCTTGCCTTTACTTTTCCTTCTTTACTAATACAACCGAAAGCAAGATTTTCTTCGAAATTTACAAGTCCTAGGGCAGTAGGCGTTGACTTAGACTAGCTGGCGCCTTCTGCAAAGTCTTAAGAATAAATTACAGTTATACACCACAAGATTACGAAATGCCCTCCGTTTTCTTTCGGCCGCCACTAAAAAATAAATAAGGTTTAAAATTTTTGCCAGATAACTGCAATTTCCCTGGAAAATACCCCATATACGAGCGCAGTGGGATCCTAAAATAAGTTTGCCAAGTTCGGAGAAGTGCAGATGGTGCTGAAACGATTCAGTTTACACCCAAACCGAGCGTGACGAATGGCCACATCTCATCGGAATAAAAAGAACTTATATTCACTGGCTTTGTGCACCGGAGTCTCGACCGGAACCGACCGAAATCAGTAGCGCCACTCCCAACACCCGGACATTTCACCTAGCGCCGAACTTTCGCCAACTCTAAATTTAATTTGTGACTCCCGAATTTACATATACTCCCGAAAACACATTAATTATGGCTCCTAATTGCTACAGGGCGGTTCCAAGATTATTTCCAGTTTTACACTCACTCGAAATCCTCTGAATATGAATTACACGAACCCAACCTAATGGAAATTGAACATTTTTCAACTAATATCAGACCGATTGGTACTTTTACATTTCTTCTAAGTTACGTACTACAGGACACTGTAAAACTGGAAGGTTCTCGTGTTTAATTGGCATCCTCTCGCGACCTTCCAATTTTCTAATAAAAATACTTAATAAAAGTACTTTAGTTATACTGTAAAATGTATATACTGCAACAGAAAGCCAATAAAAGAAAATTAACTTGACAAATATGTAAGGAAAAGTAAAAATATTATAATATCAGGAAAGGTTTAATGTAACACTTAAATTATTTGTTTCTGAATTATGTAATATTTACAGGGTGAAATGAAACTAAGTGTAAACATTTTTCAGTTTAATTAGGTAAGCACAATTATAGTACTATTATATCTTTTAATAGATAATAGTTTAATTTGTATGGTTTAATTTTAGAACATTCGGTTTAAACACCGACTTATGTATTTTACGAAACATATAGTACAAAATATCCGCTTCAGATTACAAATTTACAATAACCTCAACTATATACAGAGACCAGTCGTACTTTAGTGTTGGTTGCCTACCTTCCAATCGAATATACTCTACCCAAAATATCTTCTATATTAGAGTAGTTTATTTAAAGTAATTACAGTACGAGGAAGCACAAGTATTTATAGTTTTTCTCTTTATATTTCACTTAACACCGCAATGGAAAACATATCATTTGGTAATGTCATGAATAACCTCAACTACTATTCAAGAAGTAGTCGTACTGTAATGTCAGTTGCCTACCTTCCAATACTCTACCCAAAATATCTTCGATATTAGAGTAATTTGTTTAAAATAATCACAGTACGAGGAAGCACAAGTATCTACAGTTTTTCTCTGTACTTTTCCCTTTCCTCCACAATGGTAAGCTTAGCATTTAGAACTATCATTATATCTTCAACTACAGTACAAGAACCAGTCGTGTAGTAGCGTTGGTTGTCTACCTTCCAATCTAACATATTCTGCGCAAAATCACTTGGATATTAAAGTAAAATATTTACGAGGAAGCACACGTATTTATAGTTTTTCCTCCTTATATTTCACTTAACACCGCAATGGAAAAGTTAACATTTAGTAATGTCAGGAATAACCTCAACTACTATTCAAGAAGTAGTCGTACTGTAATGTTAGTTGCCTACCTTTCAGTCGAATGTACTAGTAAAATCATGTTTCTTGACAAGGTCGTGTAACGTAGTTGTAACAGTTGTGATTTCAATTTTTAATATTTCATAGTTTCTGTGTTTGTGCGTAAAATACGAATCTACATAAGAACTAGGGATTTTGTTTCGTTCACATTCGCGTCCTGTTTTTTTTATGTTCACGTGTCGCTCTGAAAACGAATTCGCGTTTTGCGTGTCGTGTGCCATACAGTTTAAGACTTTTCAATACTTGATTTTCATCATAATTTTCTTCATTTCCTGTAGAAAAAATTGTTCTTTTCAGAACAAACGCGTGTACCTTCCTTATTAACTTAAGTGTTAGTTTTTGCGAGTGTTTCGAGTGCTTGGGGGAAGTGTAACCTCGAAAAATGACCGCTCTTCCGCGTAAATCAAAAGAGCGTATTGCATCGCTAATAAATTATTTTGAGCGAGAAAGAGACAACGGTGGTCCGTTGTTTCCTCTAAAGGTTATGAAAGAAGTATGTGTTTTTATATTTTTGAGCTCATAATTATTGAAAAATTATATTTTTTTCAGAGAGTTGGTGCTGCTATAAACATAAGTTTGAAAACAGTGAGTGGTATTTCACAAGCCGTTGCAGCAGGTGAACCCCTACAAAGCACAAAGCTTCGGAAAAAACCTCATACGAATATTGACCATTTTGATCAAGTGGCCATCGAAATACGGCATACGACAGGGTTAAGAACAAAAAAATTTATGTTGCTGACTAAATGGGATTAGAACATGGACACATTGTGTTACGGCTTCCTCCATACCACTGCTTATTCAATCCAATTGAAAACATTTGGGGGTTGTCAAGCAGTATTATAATAAACACGTAGGAAGAAAAGGTTGCCTTGAAAAATGTCTACAAATATGGAAAAAAGCGTTAGATATAGAATGTCGACCATACCAATAATATTATTATGGAGTGATGGCAAAGGGAGAACGAACATGGCAGCGATTTTGAAGATGAATAAAAATTAAGAAACTTACGTCGTTATAATAAATGTATATGTTATATTTGAGTTTCAAATTTTTGATGTGCATGATGGAAGAGAAAAATAATTGAAAAAAAATAAAAGCGGAATATAATTTGTTTTTGGAACTTAAAAAAAGTATTTAAATGATAAAAAGGACCTTTAGTGGCTAAATGAAAATAAAAGTAAACTGCATTAATTTTAATTTAATTGATTATTATTATTAATTTTTGAAAATAAATAACTCGCTCAGAATTGTTTTGGAAAAAGAAAATTTATTAAACCATATACAAATATTTTTATTCTAAAAATGTGTATGCAACCAAACAAACACTCAATGTGTTGGGTTGCATATTTTAATTTTTCGCTGTATAAACGTAGTAATGTGTGACTTCACCAAATAACTGATGACGTGAAAACTAGCAGCAACTTGAGTATATCTAAAGCAAATCCAATTCGAAAATAGTCTTACATAACAATTAATGTTTAAAACAAATAAATATCTATTATATATTGGTTTTTGGACCACCATGCATTTTTTATATAAAACTCTTGCTTGAATAACTATAAACTAAACTTACGGTATAAATGTCTCTATTAATCGAATGTACTGCGTAAAAATTGTGGACTATTTGAAATATACGTATAATTATTGTAATAAAATTTGGGGTTTACCAATTATATACAAGATACGAAGCAAACTGTGCAGTGCAAATGAGTGACCTATGACTATCGGTTTTAAAAATATACTCTAAAATGTCCAGTGTCTGGACAGTGTATATTGAATTCTAGAAGTGAGCCTTTCAAATTAATGTCCGTTCGTGCAGGTACCTTCTTATGTGAAACTTTTCCCTTCAGTTTCAATTTGTGAGGTAAAATTTCCTAGTTAAAAGATAACAAGGTTGGTTTTTACAAGCAATCTTGCATACGAGAATATTATACCGTAAAATACTCGCTATCTAAAGTAAACCCAGCAAATTAATATAAAACGTATAATAAAAATTATGATTCCAAACTACTGGTTATTTGAATTATATGATATTTAGAGGTTGGAATGAAACCAAACAATATCATAGTATTTTTCAAATAAGGTTCTCTGTTACGTATGCAACCCAAATTGCAATACTACTATGTTTTTAAATAGACTAAACTGCACACCAGTAGTAGCATAAGAAAAAGTTTTCAATAAACTTTCGAAACACAATTTTACATTTGAAATAAAACACTTTTTGCGAAATAGAACTCTACAGTTTCCAAAACATGTATTACAAAAACCCACTTCAATGGCCAGTGTATATATGAGGTAGACTAAAATAATTCCCAGAATTGCGCCGGTATGTTCGTACACGAGAAGATATGGCAGCCGCGTTGCACCGGTGGATATTTGGCAACCTGGCACACCATCGTTGATAGTTGGCTGACAGTAACGTCGCTCAGACATACCTCGTATGTTGAGTCTAACATGGAAGTACTTTACAACTAGTGTAGTTTTTTCTAAACATCACAACATTTCTCTCTCATTTAGATTCTAAATATGTTTGAATATAAAACTTTTATATAGGTACTGTAAACATGGAAATATAGAAATGATCTTCAAAAAAGTGTTTACCCTCTCATGTTTTAAACAAATTAATGTATTTTCTACAGGAAGAACATACTGTAATGTTGGTTGCCTATCTTCTTATGCAATGATACTGATTTGTAAATTTTACAACAATGTTTAGAAAACTCCAGTATATGGATTATAAAAAGCTATAATTTAGTTAAAACGCCTTTTACGTCATAGAACGTATGATTTACAAAAAAAAAATGCAATTGTATAAACCCTAGTGTACGTGTTTTACAAAACATACATTTACAAAAAAACTCCTTCAGTTTATGGACCGGGTATGTTTAAATAAACAACTACGTTACTTATAGTAATTTTTAATATCAAAAAATATTTTGTTACACTGTAAATACACCGCAATACAAGCCATTGAGTGTAAAAGACAGAGTTTGTAAATGCATTTTAACAAGGTGTTTATCTATGATGATTTTATATAAGCTACACATTTATTTGATTAAAAAATAAAAGGCCCTCGTAAATAGTAGCAAACTATAACCTAAATCTTTTAAATCTACTGTAAGTTTATTGAATATAAAGAGAAGTTAAAAACATATTTACTTATTTGTTTGTTTCAGATCGTATTTATTCTTTTTGTTCTTTCTATATCTTGACAAATTTTGTTATCGGCTTTCAGAAAATCAAATCTGGAAGTTGAAACAAGTTCAAGATTGTTTTTCAAGTTAAAAAATAAATATGTTATTAACGTTTACGTGCGTCTTTATACTTATGTTGTAACACCTCGAGGGATATGAACCGACTGGGAATGACAACATCGGGAAATAAAAGGAATGTAATAAATGGAACACACAAACTGTCTTAAATTCGATTTCCTTTGCAAAGTTTCGGCGCTATTGTTAAGAAAAAGAATACTATCATCATTTTTTTCAAATATACAATGAATTTAAGTGTCAGTTTATATGGAATAAAGGCAAAATTTTTTTTCAATTTTGATTGACCGGTTTATAGATATTGTTTTTACCTGCCGTGCTTTGAGATTTCAATGTGTTTTTCGCAAAAAAAGTAAATTATGTAAGAAAACCGGGTCTTCCTACTTCGATAATATATTCTTTTCTTAATAGTTTTGATATTCGGTGTGTGAAAAATGAGAAACTTATTGAAACGCCGCAAAGAAAGTTTTTATTAAGCACATTTTACTTATTGTTATTCTAAAAATATAATCATTTTGTATATATTTTTAATTTTTCAAAAAGACCTACCTCTCTTTACTCTTTTATAGTTACTGTAAATTATACAGGCTGATTCACGAGTACGTACCTGCCATTCCAAAAATAGGCAACCCAAAATACATATCACATATACAAGATCCTACGATATCTACATTTTTATATACGGTATTTATGATTTATAACTGCTTGTTTAATAAACTTAACCTTAGCTTAATTAAAGCTTATTCAATGCCAATAAAGTTCACCTAATATAAATTACTTAAACGCAGAAACATATTTACAAATACGACTTTGATGATTTCGTTATGTATTTTGGATTGCTTATTTTTCGAATGGTTTTCTCGTACTCTCTCGTGAATCACCTGGTAAACAATTTTAGTTTTTTAATAGGCAACCAATATTACATCTTCTAAACATGTTTTGGTTTTAATTGGCAAGAAAAGTGTTAAACTTCTGAGTGGTTATTCTAAATTCACCGGATTTGTCAAAAGCTGCTAAACTAATTTTAAAATAATTTTCTGATTTAGTCTTTTTCTACTGGTGCCGTTTCATGGTCTGAGATTGACTAACAATATGGCATATTTCCATCTGTCTCTGGCTGTGTCTATATAAGTCTTTCCCTGTTCAGACCAATTCATTCTCTGATGTTACTCATCTAGGATGTTCTTCGCCTTCCCCTAGCTCGTTTTCCTTCGATTTTACCTTCTATTATATTTTGGAGTACATCGTATTTGTTATATTGCATGACATGCCCTTGATGATGTTCTCTATTGCGGTGGTATTTGTGTTTAGTCTGTTAAGCACTTAGTCGATCTGTCCATGGGTTTCTGAGCATTCTCCTATAGGACCACATCTTAAATGCAGTTTGCAGTCGTTTGAATGTGTCTTGTTTTAGTGTCCAAGCTTCGCAACCGTATAGTACCATAGACCATACGTATGCTTACACGATGCGCAATCTTAATTCTATTTTTATGTGATGGTTACATATGACATTTTGAAGTTTGAAAAAATTTGTGCGTGCTTGTTCTATTCTAAATCTGACTTCCGTGTTGGTTCGTCAATAATTCTTCCTAAATACTTGAATTTTCTCACTTGCTCTACTCTGATGTTATTGTGCATTATATTGAAATTATAATGCACAATAACATCAGAGTAGAGCAAGAGCAAGTCTGTTTACCACCATGACTTTAGTTTTGTGGGTGTTGATGTATAATCCCATTCTATCACTCTCTTCCGAAACGCAGTTTAGTAGTTGTTGTAGTTCTTCTTCATTAGAGGCTGTCAGAACTGTGTCATCTGCGTATCGTATGTTGTTAATTAGTACGCCGTTTACTTTAATACCTTCTGTTCTTTTGTATAAAGCATTCTATATAATTTCTTCTGAGTATGTGTTAAATAATATTGGAGATAGTATGCATCCTTGGCGTACCCCTCTTTGAATGTTCAAATCATCACTGAGATATTCGTCTATTTATATTTTCGCATTTTGTTGCCAGTCTAGATTTTTAATTATATGTATATCTCTTCAGTCTAGTCTGTTATACAGAGTAGTGCTTCTCTGGTTTTCATGCCGGCTCTAAACCCAAATTGTGTGTGTTCTATGTGATAGTCACACTTTTGCTTTATACATTCGTATATAACCCGTAGGAAGATCTTTAGTGCGTAGCACATGAAGCTGATTGTAAGATACTGATTGCATTTTGATAGTGATGAATATCGACATTAGCTAGTCTTCTGGTATGGTACCTCGTTGGTACATTAGATTAAATAGTTTTGTTAGTAATTTAACGCCTTCATCGTCCAAGAATTTTATGAATTCGGATGTAATATCATCCGGTCCCGGCGCCTCTCCTACAGAACTTGTCTTTATTGCTTTTTCAGCTTCAGCTACTAGGATATCTGGCCCTTCGTCTTTATTTGCATGATCTTGGTCGTGTGTTGGCAAAGACTTCCTGAATGTATGTTTCCCATACTCTCATTCTTTCATCTTGTGTTGTAATGACTATTATTGTAGTCTGTCACTACTCCTCTCTCTCTCGTTCTCGGTTGTTACCACCCATCAAGGGTCTTCACCGACTCAACAATCTTCCTCCATTCTCTTCTGTTTTTGGCAATTCTTCTCCAATTTTGAACGTTTTTTTTTGGACGTCTCGAAACACATTGCCTGCCCATCTTGTGCGTGGTCTCCCTTTTGGTCCAGTTATTGTTGATACACTATTAAATACTCTTTGGGTTGTTTTGTTGGGTGTTATTCTTATTAGATGTCCTATCCATTGTATTCGGATGCGCTTAATGACGTTGACTACGTCTGGCTCACTGTAGACTCTTCTTATTACTTCGTTGTATCTTCTTCACCACTCTCCTCCGTCTTTAACTGGTCCAAAAATCATTCGTAGAATTTTCCTTTTAAATACTCTTAGTTGCTGTTCCCCCTTTTTGCTAATGTCCATGATTCACAGCCATATGTTAACATGGGTCCTATCACCGTCTTGTTTAATCGAATTTTTGTTTTTACTGATATTAGCTTTGACTTGAAAATATCTTGTAACGTGCGATTTCGACGCACAGTGTATATTGCGGAGTTTGTTTCAAATTTAGGCAGGTGGATAGCGTGCTTCGGTTTTCGCGCATGAGTAGCTTAAATATGTTCTCGTAGGTTTGGGTTTTCCGAGATAGGAGAGCGCATTCTCATTCTGTTTCCTGACAAGTGTGTGCTTGGTTTTCATCGCGGTCTATTTCCACCAAGGATTTATTCCTAATTTTGTTGAAAGTTCAAGTTTTAGGGAAATGTTAACCTTGTGGTGCTAGTGAGATTTTCCCTAGGTTTTTTAACCGATTTATTACACCCTTGAAGAGGTTTTTCTATTTGCCGATTTACATCTTTGGTAAGCTGAGAAGTTTGATTCTAATTTTTCCGTTTTATTTTGTCTCTTGTATTATTTAGGCAATTTCGTAACTGCTGAGGATTTGATTATCTACCAAAAACTCCGTTGCTGTGGGAAAGTACATTCTGATGGAAGTTTTTATACCTACATCATAGAATTTGGAGCAATTTCAAGTCGTATATTCGCCACAGGAAATCGTAAGGTCAAATTCCAAATGCAAAAGTGGATGCCAGCTGTCCACTCAAGTGTTCGATATATTTGGAATTCTTCATCAAAAAGGACTGTTTAATATATTCCTTTAAAAATTCAAGGACTCCGAAGATCATCCGGCAGAATACGACCACATAATTATTATTTTGTACAAATTCACATTATATCAGTTATACCGAACTAATTTTATAACAAAAATTCTTTTATAAATTCAACACTTACTGCATTTTCTAACTTGTGTAAACGGGCCGCATATTTTGAGGTTCTGATTTAATTTTTTTGACACATACATTCAATAAGGGAGGATTTTGCGTGAACTTTCTATTTTATTGTCGAAGCGCTTGTACCTCTATACAGGTAGTTATCTTAGTTTACATAACCGAGGTCTCGTTTATCGTGAATTAGGCGTGTCACGAAGTGATTAATTATATTTTGCGAAGCTATTTAGGCTTCTGGTCAATTTAGTTTTTTTTTATTGACGCATTATCGTTTTCCCCAGGATTTAAGTTTTTTCATCATACGTATAATTAAATCAGACAGGAACGTTTGTGGTCTGTTCTTTAAAAGATATTTATAGTTATAATTGTGACCAATTTGGGGTCAATTGTTTTGATATTTTTTTTTATGATCAAGTTTAGTTGGTCAAACCTGGATATTTATTTGTAAATTGGTTTCGCTAATTGATTATACTCGAGAATTATGTCAAGCTTTTGTGTTTTATTGTGTCTTGTATTTTTATTTGAAAGACGTTAGTATTATCAGTAAGGTAAGTACATTTTCTCCGGGGGATTCCTGTTTATCTACGTCATCTTCGAGACCAAGGTTTGATTTTTTTAAACAGGTGGCGCCTAGGCTTGCATCGAACCACCCTTCTGCGACGGTAGCTGGTCGAACCCTTGTCTGATACCTGGATCTTGCTTAGAAACTGATACTTCTTTTTTTTTGTGGGTACAAAACTGATATTGTTGCCGCCGTTTTATAACTAGGCGTCACAATCTTTCATGGCAAAATAGGCCCTGTTAGCTATGAGTTTTCGGGCTTTCTTTGGTTATGTCATTCGTTTCACTGATTATTGTACCTAGATATTTGAAATTTTTAGCCCTATCTATTCCTATGTTCGTAGTTGCTTGTTCTTCTTGTTCTGTCTGTCTTGACATTCTTAGGTATTTTGTTTTTCCTTGTTTTATTATAGGTCCTATCTATTCTGAGTTTTCTTTTCGTATCCTACGCCTCAATTATGTCTCTTTCGTTAGCGCACATTATAGTTATGTCGTCCGCATACGCGAGGACTTGGTTTTGATTTCTGAAGAGGTAATTATAACTCTGTATAGTTTTTCTTTATAACAGTGTCTAGGACCATGTTAAATAGTATGGGCGACAGAGCATCCCCTTGTCTTAATCCCACGTTACTATTAACGGGTTGTGTTTCCTCTCCATCTACTCTTATCTTATATTGGACCTCTTTGATAGTCAGTAAGGTAAGTTCTTTTACTTTCTGTGAGATTTCTTTATGTCCTACGCTGCCGTACGTTTGTTTGTAGTCTACGAAGATGTTATGGATGTCTATTCCATATTCCCTTGATTTTTCAGCTATTGGCCGGATGCTAAAGATCTGGTCTGACGTGGACTTGTTCAAGGTCCATCTTTGAAGCCCGTACAATAGCACTGGGAACACATAGCATCTAACCATTCTTATTCTCAAACCTAATGACAGATTTTGAGTTGTTATTAACTTATTCAATTTAATGAATGTTTGTCTAACTTGCTCAATTCTAGACAGTATTTCGGTCTTATGTATGAAATCTTGATTAATTATAGTGCCAAGGTACTTGAAATGTTGCTCCTTTTCCACCGTTCTATTACCGATGGTCAGGTTGACTGTATTGTTATTTCGTTTTGAAATCACCATCATTTTTGTTTTTGTGTATTGATAGGTAGCCCATATACTTCGCTGACTGTTGTTATTTTATTTACCAGTCTCTGCAGATCTTCTATGCTACTCGCGATCAGGACTGTGTCATCAGCTGATGTTGTTGACTGGACTTCCATTTATTACCACACCTGCTGTTTCATTCTCCATTCTCCATTTCAACAATAATGTAGATTATTTATTGCTTAATCGTCAGTGTACTGCCATTAAAACAGTACACCAATCAATTTTCAAATTGAGTCGACCTCTGTTAAAACCGCACTTCGATTAAAAGTTAAAGCTGTCTATTATTTAGGAGATATATTTCAATTAAAAAATAATTGAGTCCCTGATTAAACGCTTGGTTGACATTTACCAAACGCTGTAAATTTTGTAATTTATAACAACTGTGTTTTTAATTAATCGATTACCAAAAAAAAAAAAACACGGCCGAAGCCTGCCACAAATGTTTATTATGCCATGTGCTTAATACAGTATGACTATAAATACATATATTATAACCCAATCGACTTTTCAGAATGAGGTAGATATAGGCAATCAAGATTGCAGCTCAACGCTCTATATTTCTGTGTAACACACCAAATAAGTGACGGCATAAGTACGAAAATGAAATTGATTGATTGCGTCTTCCACTCTAAGAATAGCCACTTTGCATCTTTGCACTACTGCATCGAATACCGTTTTCTAAAGTTAACGTTCAATATTTACTGCTGATTAAAAGATTATCTAGTAATTCCAAATTGTTTATCGTTCTTAGACCCGTCACTTGCTGGCTTAATCGAGCAATTGATTAAACTAGCTGTCGCTGGCTAACTGTAATTAAAAATTAAACGAGTTGTCCAGTTAAAGTTGTTTACTATTTCAGCGCTACAAAACGATTTAGTTCGATTTTTCTACTTAAAGTAAAAGCTCTGATTTCTGTGCAGCTTTTAAAAAATAATATCGTAGTGTATAAAAGAGGGTGAAATGTGACACCTAGGACGCCACTGCAGCCTCTCTAGATAGCGAATTTGCGTGAAACTCATGAAAAGTGTGTGACCGTGTGTCAGAGTTATTACGCCGTCTTGGGATTTCGCATCTTCAGAAAGACTGACGGTTTCTGTTTCACAAAACGCACGCTTTTCGCTGATATTACTGAACACACGCACAGGAAAAAGCAAATTTGATACGGAGACATTTCCTTCCCTTTACAAGGGCATCGCCGGGAATAAAATTTAGAGTACAAATTTGCGAAGCGAGGAAGTAAACATTATTAGACCTAAATGAAAAATCTACCCTTTTTCCACTTTCATAAATTCATATGAAGTTATTCCAAGGCTTTTCTTAAATTTCATTTCAATTTCAAAGAAACATCTTTTCAGGTTTAAGTCGATATTATCGATTCGTACCAAGAGAAGCAGGAAGAGTGCTAATTCCAGGATTCTAAGGTTTATCACCCAGCCCGTGACATTAACAAATAATATCAATAAGTAAAGTATAAAGACCAATACGGAATTGATTGCAGTCTTAATTACCGACACTAGCTTAGCTGAGCTGGTCAAACTGAACGGTTTAATAATGTCCGATTAAATTGATCGTTCGATTCCCAATTCGTGCTTAAAGTGAAAATGAGCCAGCGTGTTAAAACTCCAAAACGATTAATATTCGTTAGTTTGTTCGTTGTTTTACATTTACGTGCGTTGAACACGATTATTTAGTGGTACAACTCGCGCCAGCACGGTAAACTGCAACATTTTCGCTTCAGAAGACATAATTTTTAGAGAACACACAACGTTTGCACCTTGCGGCCCATATTTGTGAATATTTTAAACTAGGGCGCGTTTAACGAATTCTACAGCCAACTTCCATCCACTTTTATGCATCGAACTTAAATAATTTAATGTTAAACTGTAAGAACGTACTAAACTGTTGAAAAATGAGAACCCACACGGGAGTCGACAGCTAAATAAAAATTGCTTTCGGAAAAAAAGGATAAAACTTATAATAGTATATTCTAAATAAATACTAAAATGTACTGAGGTAGCAGCAATTTTCTGTATTGAAATATAGGAAATACACGTTCGGGCTGGGAAAAAGTCATTGCATAGAACGAACGTTTTTTGTCACTTCCTCAGTCTAAATACTTTAATCTTAATTTTTCATATCTCTAAATAAGGAAAGTACACTGAATATTCATTACGAAAATACACCAGAGTTTGTTATGTTCATTTGATTTTGCCACTTCATCTGAATTAAAGTCATATTTTAATTGCCGCTTCATAGGAATCAAAATTCTATTTTAAATGCCATTCTTAAGTCGATCTTTTAAGATTGAGTTATGTGAGGCCACTTTCGCAAAGCCTTTGAAAGTTCCCTTTGTAGGCTGGATTTGCCAATCGACAACAACAATTCTTGGGATTCTGTGTTGTTATGATTCCCGGTAGTCGCACGTGTAAGGATTTGTTCTGGAATTATTGCACCATATTTCGCACTGTGATGTAATCTTTTTTGGCCAATGCATGTTCGCATTGCGTTTAGTTCTTCAGTCGGACCTGGCGATAAGCGCCGTAATAAGGACTGCAGGGCGGCTTGGGTTTTCGATGGGTGTCCATTGCTTGAATTTCGTAACGCTGTTTTCACCGTGGGGTGAACAGAACCATCAACAAGTGTCTGATTTAAAGAAACACGCAGGTATTTTAACCCTTGAAAGGCAATTCATTGCGAATTTGCCGATCGCCTTTGCCGGATTATTATCGAGCCCATTTCTTGTTCCTGTCATGTTGCTGCGACAAACTAGGAAGGTTTTGCAGCGAATATTGCTACTCGAAATTTCCCGAAGAACGTCTACCATTTTTCCGGATCGAAGAGCACCCCAGATTGTGCCCGCGGATTTTTCCTGCATCTTAAGAACACCCCAAAACTGTGCCTGCCTCTCTCTCTACTCCCTTCAACGAAAGTCAAGGTAAAATAACTAGTTATTGTGTTCTGAAAAAAAAACCTGTTCTTCGTCTCATTTTCAAATTTCAAGTGATTGAACCTTTTTTTTTGGTGGGACAAAAAGCGGCCTTCAGTCGTCAATTGTCATTTTTTTTCCTGTTCATTGTAAATAGTAATTATAGATTGTATTATTCTTGTAAACTCAGACGCCACTGGCTACGTAGATTAGTTTTAAGAATTTAAATGCCGTAAGCCAGGGACGGCGAGCCTCCTTTTGAACGTTCAATTAACCTTTTGTAGTATTGAACCATAAATATCACCATTTGCTATGTCATTTTTTTGTTTTGTGTCATTTATTTCCAATAGTTTAATTACATTTGTTTTGAAATTTATTACATCTTCTATTTCTGTGTGTATCTGTGTGTGCATGAACTTTGCAAGCTTTATGAACAGAAGGGAGGCACAATAAAGGTGAATTCGATTCCCGTAAGCTGCGGCCTTCCACGAAAACCTGCAATCAGCTGTGATTTGGAAGGTGGCGTCCGTTGATTTCGACATATCCTGTACACAAATAGGAAGATTTCCTCCCGTAAGCGATTTCCGCGAACTCCCCCTACTCCTCTGAGCTAAGCTGTAGGCCTTTTTCCACCTATCCTGTTGCGGGTCGGCAAGAAAGCTCGTTTGGCCCGTAACAAGTTCCCCAAGTTTATCTGAAGTAGAATACCCCATATTTTTAGTCCAGTTACAACCTTTTAATAATTACATATAAGCCGAAACTTTTGAGGCACCCTGTATTGTCCGAATCTGTTTATTCAAGTTAATGATTATGATCTGAGTCAGCACAGCAATGGCTTAGATATTCTCAATAAGTACTAAATCACGACATGTAGGTCACGTGTCTACAGAAATGTGTATGATTTTATACCAAAAAAATGATATTCAATTATGGAACACTACTTTCAAATTTTTTACAAATATGGGAAAAAACATGTGATGAATGTCTGGAAAACTTACTGTAAACATGTATATGATGACAAAGGAAATGTTCGAGCCCAGAGAGTAGATGAGGGTGCAATAGACCAAGAACCTGGCATCATGAAACAAGAAATCATATTCGTTATAAATAAACTAAAAGAGAAGAAAGCAGTTGGGGAAGACAAAGTAAATGTTGAAATGCTAAAATCACTACGTGATACTGGCATAAACCTACTACAAAGAATATGCAACAAAGTGTGGACGGAAGGAACTTGGACTGAGGACTCGCTTAAATCAACATTTATACCCAAACATAAAAAGGGATCGATATTGAAATGTGAAAATTACGAAACTATAGCACTTATATCCGACGCTAGCAAAGTATTACTAACTATACTGCATGAACGTCTAAAACACTGTATACAGTACCAAATGCCATAAGATCAGGCCGGATTTATAAAAGGCAAAGGCACGAAAGAGGTCTTGAACGTCTGCCAAATAATATAAAAAACCAGACAAATCAATATCACGGCGTTTCTATGTTTTTTCGAATATTCTGAAACATTTCATTGCATACGTTGGTCCAAACTATGGGAAGTGCTAAAAGAAATGGGCACCCCAGAACATCTTGTATCCATAATAAAGCATTTTTATGAAAATTGTGTTACAATACAAATTGAAAATAAACACTCCAAATCATTCTATACTAAAACAGGGGTCCGACAGGACTGTATTTTATCTTCACTGCTGTTCTACGGAGAGTATATAATCTGACGCGCCCTCGAGGGTTGGAAAGGCGTAAGTATCCATAGCAGGGAAACAGATTAACAATTTACGTTATGCCGACGATACAACACTCATAGCTAAAGATGAGGAAAAGATAATAGAGCTCTTGAATAGAGTTTAAAGAGAAAGCAATCACTCTGGGCTAAAATTAAATCGCCAAAAAACAAAACTTACGGTTATAGATCGGAACACTCTCATCCATCCATCCATACGGCCATCTACAAAATATAGAGATAGTAGCCAAATCAATCTATTTAGGCATCCTTTTAACCAAAAATGGCGGATAC
This sequence comes from Limonius californicus, assembly GCA_014611495.1. Classification (NCBI taxonomy): domain Eukaryota; kingdom Metazoa; phylum Arthropoda; class Insecta; order Coleoptera; family Elateridae; genus Limonius; species Limonius californicus. The sequence goes on from JABXWE010102508.1 coordinate 81,693, forward strand.
GAAGAAAAGATGCGACGAAGAATAGCAGTAAGAGCAATAACAATATCTGCAATGACAGAATTAAACAAAATTTGGAAAGGCCAAAATATTACGTAAAAGACAAAAATAACAATAGTCAATACTAGGGAGCAGAGACGTGGACGATGAAAACCAATGATTACAGAAGAGTTGACGCCTTCGATATGTGGACTGCAATGCAAACAAATAACTCGATCATTGAGGATTTAAAATTAGAGATTCGCCTTTCAGCTACTAAACACCGAATCTGACAATATTTTGGTCACATAATTAGAAGACAGATCGATAATCTCGAAAAATTAATGATCCAAGGAAAGGTAGACGACACTCGACAAAGCGGCAGATCCCTTAAGCGCTGGGTGGATCAAGTTAGAGAAATAACCGGTGAAAGGCTGGTTGGGAAAGGTTAATGTTAGAGCTGCGGAAGATACACAACCCTGGAGAGAAATTGTCCGCAACAGCACCTCTTGAACCAGGAGAATAGACATAGATCACGACTCTTCTTATTTTGAACATCGCCAATAGAAGGATTCTATTTTCAGACGTCGTAGACTCAAAAGTAGATATCAATACAAGTGTTTTTTTTTTGCACGTTTGGTAGATTCATTTTAATACTTTAATTCGCAGTTAACGCATCTTACGTCTCCTTTGGCTTATCTCGAGAGTTATTTCGGGTGTGCAAGATTTTATTGGCTAGCGCCAACGAGCAGTTCTCGAAGCGAACAGAACGTATTTTTCGAGACTATTTTGGAAATTATATCTTCAAATTTCCGGCCAGTCTGTTTAGTTTTCCAGCTTGAATAAAGGAGTCTTGACTAGTCGCTTGAGGCTTGTAAATGTCTTGTATTCAGTGAGAGTGGGTTGGTGTTAAAATTGCTCTAGTAATTATGTCTATGGATAGTTTTCTCGCAATAAAACTAGATGATAAAATCGGATTAGATGTAAATAAGGGCCAAGAACACAGTTGAGAATACCGTGAGGTTTCTCTTGTCGTTTGATACGGATAAAATTAACCTCGTTATATCTGCTAACGTTTCCGTGAATATTCGCCACTTCAACAAAAACTCTGTACCTCAATTTATTGTTTTTGGTGCTTCAAACAAGCAGTTCGTCGACATTTCTCTGTTGCTCCCAAATAAAAATCTCTACTACGCAACCTTATGCAACATCGGTTTCTTTATTACTTAATTTTGACTACTAGTGACGTCGGCATAGCTTCCGTCTCTCTCTATCTCTCGCTCTATCCTTCTCCTTAGTGAAACAGTGATTGGTTGTTTGCAAAGTGCTTCGATTAAATGGTAAGTACTAGACGTAGTTGTGTTTTTTTTGCAAACTGCAACCTTATGTTGTCAATCGTTTAGTATTTTTAATAATTAATTGTACCTGTGCTGCGACCTCAGCTGATACATCCAACTTTTTTTCTCGACATTACACTAAATCTCGTAGTCAGTGGATGCTTGAAAAAAAGTTCGAACGTCTCGAAACCCTTCTTTTATACATACATTTACATTCGTGCATATGAACAATTTACAACTGGACTGACTTTGGCCCTACTTCGCTTGTTTAGCGTGTAACTGTATGGTCCTTATATTTAATATAAATGTATATATTGCTTAATAACTTGTGACATTTTTCTCTTTGTATGCGCTTTGTGAGAAATACTGAGGTAAGAAGGAAGTATAACAAGGTAGGTTCGAATTCCGTAAGCAGTCGCCCATCGGTCCTTTCACAAGGATATTTGTTTAGCTATGACTAGAAACCGTAGCACCTACTTATTTTGACTCACTCCATACATTATGACAATCAACACTTTATTACCGTAATTGTTTTCTGCCAATTCTTCTTCTTCCCCGTGTTGGCCGAAGCGTCAATTAAATCAGTTTCTTGCAGGCTTACGAGAACGATTGTTTCGCGTCTAACACTAATTATAGCGTTTATTATTTAACCGAAGTTTTTACCGTTCAATACATTCCAGTGAGCTTGAAATTTAGGTTGCACTGTATACTTTCGTAAATATGCAAAAACGGTTTGAAGTAAATCCAAGCGAATTACATCTCTAATTTTTATAGCAAAATTCATGGCAACTTCTGTACCATAAAATATTATCTACTCTTCCTTGAATTTTTATAATTCAATATAAATCTAAGTGAACATGCGGAAGCGTTCTAAAAATAAGAATCGACAGTAAACTTGTCGCTAAAACAAAATTTACTACGCGCAGATAAATCATAAGTTTCTTTACTGTTGGTGGCTTGAAGTAATAAATTTCCTAAAATCGGTGATGTACGCTCAGTGAATTGTTTAAAATTTGGTTCTAAACTTTTCATTGGTCAAATAACCTTAGGAAATTGGCTCATCTTAAATGGGATGTAATAACTGCTTTTGTTGTTTCACTGCGGTCTGTGGCAAAACACAAATGCAAGTTTGTGGTTATTGGAATTTTAATTAGTTAAATGCACCCACTGAAACCGCAAGGTATCATAACAAAAGAAAGAAGCAACAAAGGAAAGATAATCATGGAGTTTTAAGTGAAACAATATCAGGTTGCTAACTGTCCACGGATCCACATATGAAGACAATGGAAGAGAACGCGAGTGCTAAATAGCGATACCAAGCCACAATCCCTACAAAGCTTTCTCTGCACACAGCTCTCTGAAACAATCCTTGAATTACAGTGTTACAATAACAGGGGATGTATTTTTAAGAAGTTTCAGTGTATAATGTTTATTTAGAATCGTGCAGATTATTATTATTAAATTTAAAGTTACGACTCACAGCTCAGGTTAACGTAATTCGTTCTGTAAAATGAGGAAATACAGAGATCTCCCATGACAATGAGGTATACAGGAAAAGATTTTGAAACTCTAATTTAAAGTTAATTTTGCAGTCAATTGAAAGTTGAAGGTGTTGTTTATTTGAGGAGAATACCACAAGTTTGATTACTTTTCATACTTTACATGAGCCTAATTTGATGTTCTACAGTTGCTGTGAACTAGTCATCACTGTGGAAACGAAGGCGCCTTCTATTACTTAATTTTTTTCGTAATGGGGCACAATTTCATACTTTATTACCACCCAAGTCTCATTTATTCCAATGTTAAATATATGAATTTTTCCGCCAACGTGTATTTTTGTATTACTCTTGAAATATACTTTTATTGTATTTCTAGTCTAGACACAAAAATAAATCTCCAGTTTGTCGTTTCTACTTCTAAGCAAAACACGGATATAGTAATGAGGGAATACCTGTCAAAAACATAGTGGCAATAAAATAATAAAAATGGCAAAAGCACCCTCTGAAAGCTGTGCAGTTGTGGTTGATGGGACATCCTTCACCGGAACAAAATCGTTATGCATGCACTTCCTATTCCGAATGCAATAAGTAAAACACAAACAGTGACAGAAACATTTTTCTTTTTATATTTCCGTTACAAACCACTCTGGTACATCTAGAAACATTTCAAAACAAGATACAATAGCCCATGTGCTTGCAAAGCCTGTGATAACCCATAATTCAAGAGGATCGTGGCCATTTGTTATCTCCCTGTTGAAAGATAATATAGATTACGTGCAAGGACTCCAGATAATATAGTAATGGATATTAAGAGGGCTTAAAGGTACGTACGCTCTGTTCTATCGGCATTAAGTTGGTGTAAATTAGGTTCTTCCTGGACTAAGGATAATTAACATAAAGAATGGAGATGTGGGATAAATCAAAAATCCCCCGAAAAATATGTTAAGGGCTTAGATTTATCTCAGGATGCAAATTTTTGGAATAAGATTATCATAAATAATACGCCCGCATTAAATCTTTAAGACCTGCTTTTAAAATGCTCCTTTAAATTGATAAAATTTAAGCTTGAATTAAACAATTACTATACAAACAGGGAATGGCGATTCCGACTAAAGCAGCTTTGGAACTGCTGAGTTATTCAGTCGATCAAGAAATTTTATACATAAAATCTCAAGCAGCATTTGCTCGACAAACGAATACAAGATATTGTATTCAGTGTTTTTTTTTTTGTTATATTTGAAACGTAGCTAATAAAACATTTTTTAAATAACATTCTTGGCTTTATGTAAGCAACACAAATTTCAGTACTTTTTTGTACATGTAGGCTATGTAGAGTATGCTCATATTATGATATTTGCAACAGGATATATATATATATATATATATATATACAGGGTGTTTAAAAAACACGTTGGGATATTTTACGCACTTATAGATCTCATCAATACAAACAAAAAAGTCCTAATAGGGTTCGAAAATAAATGGTTTTCAAGATACAGCCAAACTATTTACAAAGAGTAGGAGTGCAGAATCGTATTTACTACCTCTGCTATGGAAATGGATAAAACAACATTTGTTTGAGTTTTTGTAAGTGTCAATACTGTTATAGTTGTTGTTGGAATATGTATACAAACGCGGAAATGGCAGATGTGCATTTCATGTATGGTAAGCAGTGTTGGGTAAGATCCTAAATTAGGGATCTAGATACAGATCCAGATACATTTAAAAAATATGATCTAGATCCAGATCAAAGATCCAAACCTAAAAATGGATCTAGATCAAGATCCAAGATCCTTAACACAGTATCTAGATCCTTTATAGATCCTTTCGCATTTCGAACGTGTCAGGGGTGTTCTTTTAATTTTTAGAGATTCCAGAGATATGGACAGTGCCACTGGATACTTGGACAGTAACATAAGAAAATAAATATATAGTTAACGGGAAAAAAACTTTACTACAAACTTACACTACTTACAAGTTACAATACAATAATAATACGCTACACTACACTAACAGTTACTTTATTAACTATAAAGTTACATAATTCTAATGATCGAATTTTATTTTATTTTCTTTTAAAATTAACAACGTTTCGAAAATTTCGTCATTTAACCTATTTCTATGAGGGGTTATAATTTGCCCACCCGTAGGTACTAAATATTCTTTCGCCGGGGACAGAAGAAGGCAGCATGCAATTAAATTTAAGGAAAATTTCTTTTATTATCGGATACTTATTTAATTGAATGTAACTGTTATCGGGATCCTCAAAATAGTTTGTACACTGCAATGTAGATGTTTGTACCAGGGACCGCGGTGGTCGAGTGCGAGAACGCATTGGCCACTCGAGCTCACAGTAAATGCGGTTGCTCCGTTGGGGCGATCGAATCCCGACTGGGGCGACCGCATTTACTTAGTTAAGTTTAGAGTGCATGTTGCATGAATGTTTAGAGTGTAAGGGATGCCCCCACCCCCCTGAAGTAATGCGAAAGCGGTTCCGGGGGGGAACGGTAGTATGAATGAGGGAAAAAAAAAGATGTTTGTACCTGCGTATTATTTATTTTAAAAAATCAAAGAATTCCTCATGATAGGAATTGTCTTTTTCGGAATTTACGTGACTTTCTGTTGTTTCATTATAATCTTCTTGAGATACTCCTAACAGTCCTAACTGTAACTCTTCTAGTTTTCGCTTCAATACACTTTTGCAGAATTCAGAATCATCTTTAAACGAAGTAATTTCCAACCAGCTTAGTTTAAAAATTTTGGATTGGAAATTGTAGCCAACAAGTATGGACGACTGTCGGAGCTTTCTATATCCATTGTATTTGCAAAACGTTTTTGAAATCCATTTAGCAAACATTCTCTTAATTTTGAAGAGAATTGTAATTCCAGCATAGCTTCCAATGATTTTTTAATTTTAAAAAGTGTTGGTAAAACAGTTCCTAAGTGACAGGTTTTTTCATTTTGTAAAATGTCTATTGCAACTGTTATAGGTTCTGTAAGAAGAAAATGTGATGTTTTAAAAAAAGAATATCGGATGGCTGAAATCCTTCTACCCCCAATGACAGCAGTGACGCAAATACCGAAAAATTCTTGCTTTACCTAGTCTGCCTAATAAGTAATAAAATAACTAAAGTATATTTGCTACCTCGCAACAGGTACATTTGAGGGACAGGAAATTCCAGGCGTCTGTCTGCGTCTGCACAATTGTTCAAATACAGGTACGCTTAATGCATAATGGGTAGGTAAAACCAGTAAAACCCAACTGCAATCTTCCTGGAAACACGTACCTACATAATTTATTTTGCTAAAGAAGAATAGAAGACATTTCCTAAAATACATAAACATACTTTAAATATATAGGAATCATTACTCAATGCGTTTTTAAAGTTCACAAAAGAAAAATCAAGAAATAAATTGTAGCAGATCTTTGGATCTAACGATGAAAGATCCAGAAAATTATGATCTAGATACAGATACAAGATCCTCGTGTAAAAAGAATCTAGATCCAGATACTAGATCCACACAGTGGACCTAGATCCGGGACCTAGATCCGGGATCTAGATCCACCGGATCTAGATACTACCCAACACTGATGGTAAGGCCAATGGTAATTCTTATAAGGCAGTCGCTTATAAAGTACAACTACTATTTTAAGGCCGAATCTTTAAGCCTTTGACTTAGGGATTATCTGTAACTGAAAGGGGACACTCAGGTAAAACCAGCCAACGTATTCAGGTAAATTTTAAAATATATACAAAATTTTCCAAATTTTTATATCATATACAAATTTTCTTCTATCGGTTTAGTATCATTACTGAAATGACTGGAATCTAAACTTACATCAATTTCTTCATCGCTACTGCTATCAACATCGCAGTCAAAAGGTCTCCAAAGATCCATAATAATGCGAAACACAAATAAAATTAATATCTGTGTACAACTACTACACGCTATAAATTCACAACTAAGACTGCATCAACCCTTTAATTTGGGGAAGTACACAATGCCAAGTCATTAAGCTTAATTACCTGACTCATCCGAAAAACAATTAGAAAGGGAAATTGTTTACTTCATTGTTAATTTTCAAAAGTTTCTATATAAGCAAAATATTAAAATACTATTAGTTTCCATTTTAAAATACGCACATCGAGTACAGACCTGGAGACTAGTAACAACCGCTCGTTCTTCTGTTACAACATTACAAGCTACGCTGAGAGGAAATGATAAAATAACAGCGGCTCAAAGATTCGGCCTTAAAATAATGGCTGTACTTTATGCCGAAGCATTTCCGAACCGGGTACTTCCGTGTGACAAATTTTTTACAAATTTGCATCAACGTTTATCCGAAGTTGGCGCATTTAAATCAAAAAGCGGTGGTGGTGGTCGGCCTAGATCCCTTTCTACTCCTGAAACGGCACTTACCATTTTAAGGAGTATTGAAGAAAATCCAGGTATTAATGTTTCCTTAATTTGGAGAATGTTACGTGAAGAGCAATTGTACCCATACTATCTATATTCAAAGGATAATGGCTGCTATTGTGCCTGATTATGCTGTATGTTTGGTATTTTGCCGATGGTCACTGACAACAGTTGCGGAAAACGCAAACTTTGTTAGTGAAGTCTTATTTACTGGCAAAGATAGTTTCACAGGAAATGGCATTTTTAATTTCCACAACAGCCACGTTTGGTGAGATGAAAACCCTCATGCTATTATTGAATCGAATCATCAACAACGATTTTCCATTTACATTTGGCTTGGTGTTTTTGGAGACCATATGATAGGGCCTCTTTTTTTGTTCTAAACCGTTTGACTGGCCAATGTATCTTAACTTTTTGCGTAATGCCTTGCCACTATATCATAGAATGAATATGTGGCTAATGCACGATGAGGCTCCGGCAAATTTTTCAATAACGGTCAGAAATTTCCTAAACGAACATTACAACGGCAGGTGGATAGGGCGAGGGGTTCCAGTTGTCTGCTCACCTAGATCTCCTGACCTTAATCCGCTGGACTTTTGTACTTGGAGGTATTTAAAGTCGTTAGTTTATTCAAGCTCTGTGAATAATTTGAACGAATTGCGAGAAGGAATAGAACATGCCGGCTAGGTTGTTCGTATGAATCCGGGAATCTGTGAAAGAATGCGGGGTTATTTGTAATTAAAATGTTTTATTTACACGGCTATTTGTTTTAATGGGTGGGGAACTTATTGAAATAACAAGCCATATTTATTTTCTTAAAAAACTCCATAGGTATCTCAAAATGGTTGATTTTCGAATCCATATTTACTACGACCTTTTTGTTCGTATTGATGAGATTTATAAGTGGGTAAAATATCCGAACGTATATTTTAACCCTGTGTGTATATATAAACATATGGTGATTCATTAGTCCCTTTAGAAACTTTGGCAATGAAAACTAGATATAAATTCATGAAGAAATGTTCATATGAATGTAGGTTCTATCTTTCTTTGTTAAGGAATTATAGGATTTTTAAAATAATCATCTCTTTGAACACTAAATAAAGTTGAAAAACGTAGTAGCCATGCTGTAGCATAACAAATGTTAGTAAAAATAATCACCTGTCAAAAATAGTTTGTTTATGTCTAAAGTTTCTGTCACGGTTTGTTAAAAGATGTACTTGTGCAGTTGTACTTAGCAATGAATCATCCATTTTCTAACGAAGAATATGCGGACATTGTTTTTATTTATGGATTTGCAGCGAGAGAGTATCATGGTTTTCTGGAAGACCTTCCACTCCACCTGATGCAAGATATGTGGTATCAGCATGACGGGGCTCCGCCTCACCAAGGGCGGCAAGTGACCGAATGGCTGCTTACTCATTTTCCAAATAAATGGATTGGTAACGGAGATCCTATACCATGGCCACCCAGATCACCCGACTTAAATCTTTGCGATTTTTATTTATGGGGTCACTTCAAGCAACTTGTTTATGCCGTGGAAATAAATGACCGTCATCAATTATTGCAGAGGATTCGAGATGCTGAAACTCGTGTTAGAAATAATATGAATTTATTACGCGCGCAAGAGAGTTTAGTTCGTCGTTGCCAGTTGTGCATTCAGGAGAATGGACTAATTTTTGAACATTTACTGTAGTCTGAATGTTGTTTCTTAAAATTTGATTACTCATTAGTGTTCAAAGAGATATTTATTTTAAAAACCCTGTAACTTGTTAACAAAGAAAGATAGAACCTACATTCATATGAACATTTCTTCATGAAATTACTTCTAGTTTTTATTGCTAAAGTTTGTAAAGAGGCTAATGAATCACCCTGTATATATATATATATATCCGTTCAGAAGCAACTCTACCACTAAACTATAACATTAGAAATTTGATAAACATTATTTATATATTGTTCTGTGATCTTCAAATTTGCCGCTACACTTGAATCAATTTCTTAATTTGTTTGTCGCTTCGTAAGAATTGGTCACGCTATTTTAGTTGCCGTTTGTATATTGGATACAGTTTTGGTTATATTGCGTCTTTGAAGAATGGAGCATTGTTAAGCTTGTTCGTATTTCCCGTGTTGAAATAATTTACGAACAAAGGAGTACCAGATTTGTTCAAGGTTTTCTTTGTGGGTTGTTTTTCACCGTGCAGACGGAATTGCTAGAGAGCATTTCTCGGAATTTATTTGTTTTGCTGCATTGCAATACGTGGTAAATCCTTCAAGAACTTCTTGCGTAAGATTTCAAAACGTGGTGCAATATCGTTTGGGAGAAGTGCAGGTCCCCATTGCATTTTGAGTAAGTCCATTTTCGACCTTTGTGGGCTCCGGTTGTCCGTAAACTTCATCAATCGGCAATCGTAATTACGTAGTGCTGCAGGGGCGGCTCTCAAGTTTTTTTTGTAAGGGGTATCTGTTATGTGTTCCGTTTCGCTGTTGTACCAAGGGGTAGTTAACAGACCGTCGGCTGCTGCCGGATTAAATAGGAATAACTTGATTCAACCCCAGTAAAAGGCAATTCTTTAGAGAGTTGACCAATCGCCTTTCGGCGGATCACCTTCGAAGCCCAACGCCCGTGGTTCTGCAGCCATTTCTTCATACCATCGAAGGGTCCTGTCTTCGCCTACGTTCATCGTTAGCAACCGGAAATCGCCATATATTGTGCCGTCTCCTCCTATATTCAAGGTAAAAACTAAAGTTTTGTGTTTTGTGAAGCGAAAGCCTACATACGTGCAACTTGCAAAATTCAATATTATTGAATCTTTTTTTGTATCTGGAAACAAGAAGCGACCTTCAATCGCGGACTGTATTTGTTGGAAGAACAAAGCATGAGATAAATTTTGTTTTACATATATTGTGTTTTCCTGTAAGCTTGCGTCGGTGGCTGCGTGGTCGGTTGGACCGAATACGTGCGCCGACGACGCTAGCTCGTTTGCTTGAGCGCTCATATATTAATATTTGTAATTTTAGAATTATCAAATCACTCTTGCTCGTCATTTTTTGTTGTTGTACCGTCGTTACTAAGAGTTTCATTATATGTGTTTTAAAATTTACTGCCTCTTTTATTTATGTGTACTCTGTATATATTATGTAAAAATTTTGGAAGCTTCAAATATATATAGGAGGAGGCACAATAAAAGGTAGGTTCCATCCCCGTGAGCTGTTGGCTTCTCGGCCTTCCACGAGGACCTACACAATCAGCTGAACTTGGAAGGTGGCGCCCACTAATTTTGACGCGCCCTGTACACAACTAAAGATTTTCTCCCATAAGCGATTTTCACGAACTCCCCCTACTCCTCTGAGCTAAGCTGTAGGCCCTTTTCCATCAAGATAGTTACGAATCGTCGAAAAAGCTCGATTGGCCTGTAACAAATTGGCGCCGCAACGTGGGTCTTTTTTTGCGACCGTAACAAACTGGTGCCGCAACGTGTTTTTTTGCGACCGTAACAATATGTATAAGAATTATTCTTATAAGACATATTATTTACATGAATTACTTTCATGCATAAGTAAATAAGATAGTAAGTAATTCTTCATACCGGATATTATTTTTATTATAAAAATAATATAAATATACTGCAGTTGCAGATCTATTCTCCTAATATTACTCAAACAGCAAAGCTTTTTCTTATATTAATGCACGATTGATTTAATTTATATAGTGTTTACATTATTTTACGAGGAGTTGTTTTTGAAAGTTAAATCTGTTGCTTACATAATAAAACGGACATCCATTACAATCCTAAAAGTAAGTTGTAGCATAAGCAAATAAACACTTAGACGTCTGACCGTAATGCACTACTAGACACCGCAAAAATATTAGCGGATTTGTGGTCTAGGTGGCGCAACCTTGCCAGAATCGTTGCTAAAATTATAGGTGAATATAAAAGTGAATATTGTAGGAAAAGTAAGCAGTACTGAGGGTTATCGGGAATTTTTGTGCTCGACCATAACTGGGCGTACGAAAAGCAGCTAATTGTGGGCTATGAGCATTATGAGGTGCGTTGGGTTCAACATTCATTGTAGCAGATTCAATAATATTTGAATATACATAATAGTGGAATCTGATAATAGTTAAGAAGCAAACCTAAAAGCAATATATTTAAGAGAACTTTTTCAATAAATTAACTTTCATTACTAGCTTATAACATAAACAAATAGAAATATGTTAATAATGAGATATTATTATACAAACTTTAGAATTTTACCCATTTTTACAGTTTCTTGTAAATTTGGATCCCCGCGTTGTTTGCTTTTGCAAACTTAACAACAGTGTGTACCAAACAGGAAATTGTCGGTGTTCTTTGCTATGTGCGGATACTTTTTTGAAACTCACAAATGTTGACTTCCATGGCGAATCTAGGGGTTCGTATAAAGGAATTCGAGAAATGATTCACGATTTGCTATATTTAAAGAAAGCCTGCTATGCTTTTTATAAACAATTTGATTGTACGATTAAACTACATTAAGCAAAAACGATTCTATTGCAATTGTGGTTCCCTATATTTCAGCTAAGATACTTCAAAATAACTCATTATTTGTAATATTTATAATTATTTTGGTGTTAAACTACCTTTCCATCAAGTATATTGTACCCATCTCCGAAGACGAATAAAATGATCTATATAAATAAATTTAAAGTTTATCTCTTTTCTGGGCATGTTTAGAAAGTAATGGAAAGGGGTCACTTTCTGTTATATGTAAAAAATGATTTTGGTTATGCTTTATTTGTTTGTCTGGTTAAACAAAGTGCTTTATAAGAATCATTTATATAGTAATATTGGTTGCCTATCCTTCAATCGAGAACCCTATATCAAAATTCCCTTGATTTCCTACGGTGAATGAAATGAAATAGATAAAGTAATTGGAGAGAGGGCTCAGTATTTATTATATTTAAAGAACGGCTTACCTACTATGATTTATATAAATAATTTACTTACTAGATTAAACTGTATTCTGCAAGAAACATTCATATTGTAATGACGGTTGCCTATCTTTCAAGTGAGATAATGTACCTCAAAATATCTCATTATTTGTGACATTTAAACGATGACTTACTTTTTAATATTTTTATAATTATTTTGGAGGTTACCTATCTTCCAATCAGGAATATTATACCTTAAGATATCTCCTATCTTCGACAGTAAATGAAATAATTTAAATAAAGAAATTTAAGGTTTATATATTTCCTTGGAATGTTTGCAGACTAATAGAAAGGAGCCACTCGCTGCTATATGTAATAACACGTTTATTATGTACGATTTAGTTGTTTGTTCGGCTAAACATAGTGTTTTGTGTAAGGAACATTTGTACTGTAATATTGGTTGCCTATGCCAATATTTGTTATATTTAAAATAGAGTTTACTACGATTCCCATAAATAAGTTGTTTGTTCGGTTAAACGATGTAATACAAAAAACATTCTTCCTGCAATATTGGTTGTCTATCTTTCAACTGAGATAATGTACTTCAAAATATCCACCACAGTGAATGGAATGATAAAGATAATTTAGGGTTTACTAATTCTCTTGTAAAATTGAATCAAGGAATTACTATTTCTACTATTTAAGAAGGGACTTACCTTTTTTTAAATAATTTGTTAGTTAACTACGTTTTAATCGAGAATATGCCTTAAGATACCTCACTTACGATTTTTATAGACAATTTTGTTTGTTCTATTAAATTGTATTTTACGCGAAACAGTTGTATTGTAATATTCGGTGCTTTAATCAATAATATTATTTTTTTAGGCTTTAGATTTTATGAAAGAGTTTGGCCTGCAAAACGGAAGGTCGGAGATCCCTTATCCTTGCTGTTCCACCCGGTTGTCGTGTGACAAATTCATAACACACTGTGATGAGGTAAGCATCACGCGGTAGACGATCGCATTATTATCCCTGGTGCATGTGAACGCAGGTACTCAAGTATTTAAAGCGAGGTATCGACTCGAGGATTTAAACTCCCCACATTCAGCACCAGAGTGCAGTAGGTACTCTAAACATTGGACCACCATGGAGCACTATACATTAAATATCTCCCAAGGCGAATGATGTAATATAAATAAAGGAATTTATAGTTGATTAATTTCCTTCGGGGTGTTTGCAATCTAAAAGAAAGGGATTACTATTTGTTATAATTAACGAAGGGCATACGTACTATATTTTCTATAAATAATTTGTTTGGTTGTTTAAACAATTATTTTATAAGAAACCTTCTTACTGTAATAATGGTGGTTGCCTATTTGTGTATTTAGCACACTGTAACTTAAAATACATCTCCCTCGGGATTGATGCCGTATAGACACGAAATCTAACTTTCAAAATTTTCTTGGTATGTTTACAAAATAAAATACTTTTCATATTTAAAGAAAGTTTTACGTACTACGACGCCTATTCATTTTAATATGTATGTTATGAAGAACAACCGCACTGTATTGTTGGTTGCCTATACATTACCGGATCTATTTCTTGAGTAACATTTATACAAACTCATTTCTGTAGTGATTTTGAATAAACTTTAAACTTTTCAGTTAAAAAGCAATATTTTGCATTAATGCATGCATAAATATGTATGGGCCTTGCGTATTTATAATAAAAACACTAGATATATGAAATATGTAAACTTCCATAATTTATTTTAATGGCTAAAAACAGAATGGTTGAATTCAACGGAACTAAAAATAGTTGCTACCATTTGTCTTGAATGGCCGTTTTTGGAGCTGTCATTTGCACAATTAGAAATATTTAACATTCATTGACAGAACTGGGTGCATTTGTGACGTGGCGGCAGCTAAAATCCAATTACCTCTTCTGATAACATAACAAATGATTTGGCCGTCAATTTGTGCGTTACGCTTTTATCCGGGACCCGTTTATTTTTAGAGCTAAAAGGCAATTAATTAAGGGGAATTTGATATTTTTTTACTGCTCACGGCCTGGAATAATTGGCAGTTATTTTTTGACAAGCATGAGACTAAAAGAAAGACTGAGCACTGATATGGTGCGATACTTCTGCCAAATTCATTCATGTTCTGAAAGCAAGAACATCAAAGCGTCGCGGTGTACATCATCAATATTCGTCAATCAAACGGTATCATCATTATTAGTCCACGGAGAATATAAATGCTAAAATGGATCCCCTGCTGTAAAGTACGACGTGATTCCATACTAAATGGAATGATTCTCTTCATTTGCAAATTAGTTGTGGCTGCTGACTGAATATTCCCTTTTCAAAAAATTCTTTTGGAATTGTAAAATACACATACGTAATAAATAGCCCACTGGGATGGCAACAAATTCTCCACAGGATTGGCAGTAACGTGGAACAGTAGCATGGTATAAAAATAAAAAAAAAAACAAATTGTTAAAATTGTTGTAGGAATTCTACGGAGGACAGCAGAGCTTTATTTTGGATATGGTAAATAAAGAAATTTTAACAAAATTCCTAAAAATATTACCAGGAGAAAATCCACAGAAGTATTGGCTGGAAAATACACAATTTTATATTATTTTATCATCACGTTCGTTAAATGTTCATCTACGAGATTAATTAAAAACGAATTGGTAACGTAATTAAAATGTTCTTCCAACAATAAATGTATGAGTACGATAAGCGTTGGAAATGTGTTCTACGACGCTTGTTCAACTGAAACCCATCTTTGATCAACTTACCCTTGAAAACAAATGCAATAATTCAAATGACGTTTGTTAATGTTAGTGGTGTGTGTAAGCAGCACATTAATAAGTTTATGGCGTTTGAATTTGATTCTGACTTTTAAAATTTTTTTTTTTGTTGTTGAAAATCCGTCCAAGTTTCATCAGCGTGCGGTCCTACAATTTTTATGCGCTGAGGGTTTATCAGCCATTGCAGATTCATACGCGAATGCAAACAGTGTGTGGAAATGCATGCATTGCATTCCCAACTGTGAAGGAATGGTGCCGAAAATTTAAGAATGAAAAAGAGGGGACTATGGATGAGCCGCGGCCAAGGTCTCGGTGTACTTCATTAACAGAAAACAATGTGGCATGTGTGAGATGTGAGAAATATTAGAGACAATCATCGAGTTTCAATTAGAAAAATTTCCGAAATTGTTTATGTGAGCGTAGGATCTGCCCATAGTATTGTTCGTAATCGGTTAGAGCAAAGTTTGTTCGCAAATAGATTCCTCGTCTCTTCTCTAATGAACAAAAATGTTTGCAAATGGGCTTATCTCTGGAACACCTCGCAGACTATAGGCAAAATAGTGATGACTTCCTTCTGACAATAGTTGCTGGTGACGAAACTTGGTTCCATTACTACGACCCATCCAGTAAGTTATCGTCGATGTAGTGGAAACATTTAAGTCCCCACCATCGAAGAAGTTTAAAGCACAACCTTCTGCAGGCAAGGTGATTTTAACATTTGTTTTCGACCATGAAAGACCCTTATAATGTTGATAGAGTTTAAGGAACCCGGAGTGAATGTCAATGCAAATCTGTACAATAAAACTTCGAACAAGTTTCATCAAGCAATAAGACGGAAACGTCCAGGAAAACTTACGCGCGGGGTCATTTTGCTGTACGACAATTGTAGGCCTCATGTTGCTAATGTGGTAAAAGAAAATCTTCAACGAAAGAAATTGAGAGTTTTAAAGCATCCACCCTATAGACTGGATCTACCGCCTTGTGATTTCCATATTTTTGGATCGCTGAAAAAGGCGTTAAAATGTCAGCATTTTGAGTCTGACGCAGAAGTACAGATAGTTGTGGAAGACTTCTTCGATCAGCAACCACAAGAATGCCATGAGCAAGGTATACGTCGGTTAGTAGAACCATGGAATAGGTGCCTTAACTGTGACGGTAATTATTTGTAATTAAATTGTTGAATAAATTTTTTATAAGGCAAAGATGGGTTTCAATTGAACACACCTCGTAAATTAAGGTACATGTGGTGTGTGTCCCTTAATGTTATAGAGAATGGATAAGGCATGCCTACGTTATAGTGAAGCTATTTAGGGACACCAATTATACCAAAAATGGTATGTATTAGCGATTTTATTTTCTGAATAATTATAGCATTCATTTGCTACACAATGTACCATTAATGACACAAAGTTTTGCCACGGACTTATACATTTAAACATAGTTTAGCAAAAGTATTTCGTGACTTGGGACACCAGATGTATTCTTAGCGTACAGTACGATGCCGCATCCTCTCTATATAACTTCCTTATTGGCGATTTTCCTTTTCATTTTCCTCTTATCATAGGTATGTTATGCAGGTAACACTTTTTTAGATATCAACCTTTATATTATACTTCCGTTTTATGATAAAAGATGTAGTTCATACACATGTCAAAACTTAAAATTAGTGTATTTAAATTCTGTTCTATTCCTACGTAAATAACTAGATGATATAAGAATAGGAAGTCATCTTGAAATATCTGCTTTTATAGACCTTAAGATTTTAAATTGATTGGTAAAACTGTGTCGCGAGGGAAGGAGTTCCAATAAAAAGAAGGGTAGTGAACGACCACTGGAATGGGTTGCCGAACTAGTGCTAGCAAAAGTAAGTTTCGGTGAGTTAAGCTGTTCGTCAATGTAAGCATGCATTCGGATAAGTCAATCAGCTCGTCATCCAATATAGGGCTATCAAGTACAAAATTGTTCAACGCACGCTATTTTAAAATATTTAAGTTGCGCTTGATTCCACACCAAGTTCATCGATTATTCTACATAATTCAACTTGCATGTTAGTGAATATTGTAGAGGAGAGAGTCTCATTAAATATTCTTCCAATCAGTTACGTACTAAATTTGTTAAATCTGATTAATGGTCGTTTCATTGCGAAAATAGCACTTGATTATAAATGCTTTCTGTTTCAACATGTACACCCTTGTCACAGTCGTAGCACCTTCGTGTGCTGATTCTAAAAGAAATTAAATAGTTTTCTTGTGGTTGCAATGAAAAATGCTAAATACAGTGACATTACCCGAAATAATATTTATTGCTTGCTTATCACCAACACTATATTTTGTTATGTTCTTTTAAAAATTGCCGCTCTATATGAATTAATTTCGTAATTTAATTGCCGCTTCATAGGAATTAAAAACGTGATTTTAATTGCAGTTTTATGTTAGTCACAGTTTTCGCCATGTTGTTTTTAAAGATTGAGCTATGTTGACAGTTCCCTTTGTAGGCTTAATTTGCCGAATATTGTTTTGTTCGCGCTTGGCCCTGAACGCTTCTGAGAATTTACGTGCCTAATTATTCTAGAACATTTACACCATATTTAGAATTATGTTGCAATCTTTCGGGGAACTGAAGGATCGCGTTGCGTTTAACAAGGAGTCAGTTTTCGATCTTCAATGACTCCGGGTCTTCCCGAAATTCCATCTACGGGGAAGGGCCGTTACGAAAATAAAGTAGGCACTAGACTCTTAGGTCGGAACGACGTTTTTTTCTGATAACGGGTCTTTTCGCGGCTGCTCTGCTATATCGAGCCTACCGTATCGTAATTTTGCTTTAGGCAAAAATAAAACCTCGACGAAGTCGGATTTGAATATATATTTAGCAGTGTTAGCCCTAATATAGAGCAATTACGTGTAATTGTTCTTTCGATCTATTCGGATACAAGCAAATTGATCCCGTGCAATTGGAAATTGTCCATCGTTGTTCCACTAAGTTTGATCCCGTGGAAATTGTGCTTCATTGGTTCACTAGTTTGATCCCGTGGAAGTAGAGGTAAACTAATTTCCCAGGGGCGTACCTACGGATGTTTTGTCCCAAAGTTTTCTGACGTCGTCTACCCTTCTTTTCGGACTGTAACGAAATGGAATTTCAAAATTTTTTATTTTAAGAATCATTGAGTTGTCTTTGGCCTTTGGCAACACTAAGATTCCCATCCCATCCAGCTTACCCCGGCTCAGCATATTTCGTCATATACAATGGGTCTATCATGACCCACTCTTGAAAACCCCCAAGCTCCAACACCACGAACGTCCTGGGAAAGTGCAGTGCTCAGGATTCGAACGTGAGCGACTTTGGTAGAATAGATCCGAAGCCAAGAGCCGAGGCAGCTACTCAACCGCGATCCCCGATAGTAAAACGAATGAAGATTCTTTTATAAAAGAAGCGTTTTAGGCAAAATATTTGGGTTTTTGGAAATCTGACTCTTTAGCACGGTGGATTAAGTACTTCAAATGCTAAAATATGATTATTTACATCTTGAATTTGTTTAGCGTCGTTGTAATTCAGTTATGACTACTGAAAAATGCATTAAAAATTTCCAGAATTTTACCAAAACTTAGGCAACACCTCTTCCGGAAACAAAATTACACAAATCTATTGACCTTCGTCAACAACGGATTTCAGGTTTATGCGATAAGCTCTTGTTGTTTGTGCATTGAACTGAGCAGCAGCACTTAGGTAAGGTGAAAGGAAATACATATTATTTATGGACTTCAGTTTCATGTTTAACTAATAGTAACTAGCGTAAGCCAATATTGTAAAATGTTAGACAACAACTTTTTCGCGAAACCCGCAGTTCCCTAATTTTACTTACAGTATAAGAAAGTACTATTTCTGTGAAAAAATTCGACATTGAGATTTCAGTAGAAATATCCATTTTTGGTCGCCGAGTTACTTATCATATGTAAAACGTAATATTATGTAGTAGTATGGTAATAGAAGATGTAATATTAGTACCATATAAATATGTTTTATGGTATGGATTTAAGAGAAAGGTTTTAAATGTATTTCTTCAGGAGGCAAATTTCTCGAAAGTCAGGGATCTATTAGGACTGGAAGACAAGAGGAGAAATAGAACTGTTTTAGTTTGAATTAACATATTTTGCAGCCACTGGTAATTGTTCTTCTTGTTGTAATTTCTGCAGAAATTCCAAGCGGAATCCATAATTACAACAAAATATCAAATATCTAATCCTAAAAAGCAATTTTATTTCTAAATTTGCGTAATATCCCATCAAGCCGTCTGAAGAGGCCGCTAAAAATGGATATGCTGGTCAACGAATATCCCACAAGGACTTTAAGTTGAGTTAAATTTTTAAATTCTTCTATTGCCCTGTTCTCGTTATTGCGTCCGTATTTGGTGGCTCGTGTATATACAAATTTCCTGTAAAGAATGTTTTTTACAGTATTGGCGGTGGATTTCGATTGGTGCAATTAGCATACTGTTACAAACTTGGATTTGGATCTTTCTCGCCTCTCATCCACCCACTTATCGGTTCAATATTGTCCTACAGTTCCTTCTAAAACTGTCATTTTTCCTTCTTTTGAAGGAATATTGTTTCTGTCATGTCTGGAATTTGTTCATCTACTAGCCCATAGTCAGTTCCTGCAGCAGGTTTTCGGATGCGCATTTTCCTGTTTTCAATGAAGTTCTAATCTGCGCTTACTAGTTTTACAATAAATAGAGGTATATTTACCGGGAGTACTTTGAGATACAGCTTGTACGACTCCATGTAGGTTCCTCGGTTGTTATGAACAGTTAATCCAGCTTCACATCTGCCTTGATATGACCGTCGAACGGCAAAATTAATTTATTTTCCACGTACTCGTACTAGAATTTGTCTATTAAAAAATACAAATTATAGAGATGCTTAAAAACCCAGGGCAAATAATCAGACAGCACAAATATAACACAATGATTCAAATTAGATAGAGCAAACAAAGCAATCAGAACCCTAAACTGTGAATTCTATTTGACTTTCAAAAAAACAAAATTCAGAGGAGTTTGAAAAACCCTGGGGCTGCTACTATTCATGCCCCTAAGGTAATGGAAATGTTTAGATTCTTATCTTAAAGATTAAATTCTTTGGGGTACGAAGAGTTGTGGGTCGTACAAACCGCTTTCTATTTTAAAATCAGACTTCTTGACTAAAGCCTTAAAGTATTTATTTAAAGTGTATGGGTCCAGAAAAATTAAGATATTTGATAATTTTTTTTTTCAATAAATGTGGAAATTTCATTTAAGAAAACTTTACATTAAGAACAATAAAATTAGTTGATACCTTTCATGTAAGCTTGGCTAATTAGTTATACATTAGGATTTATTATTTAGGAAACCTCAATGTTTAAACATATTTTTAGAAGAAAGAAGCAGTTGAAAAAAACTTGTTCCTAGAGCAACATACAAATACGTCTTTAAGCCCAATATTTTGTAAACTGGGATTCAACTTAAACATTTGTACTGCATGTTTATATGGACTTGTCCTCTAATACACTACAGAGTTTACGCACCACTTCGAAATATCCTGTACATGAAAAAAACCCTAAGAGACTTTCTGAACTAACTTTAAGACAATGAAACCTGTAACATCTCTGTCACTAATTAATTAATTAAACTAAATTACAAACCAATTGTTTCCTGCTTCTTATTCGTTAAATAAGTAAAGCTTAGAACTTCAGCATATAACGATTATTGTAGAACTAACTGTATACGGCCTAAATTAAGCTACCATATAACTTCTACTATAATAATATGCTCGGATACGTAATATTAAAATATAAAAGGACAGAAGTTTCAAAAAACTTATAGGATCTGAATTTATATAGCTATTTATATGGGGCGTTCGAAAATGACGTACAATAAATTTATTGGCAAATATTTCAGTTGCTGCCACGTCAAAAACCTTCTGGATGTATACTTCCCAAACTGGGTCGTTTAAAGTTATTTCCCCCTTCAGAATCGATTTGGTAGTGGAATTCAATAAAAAAGCAGAGTTTGATTTAAAATTATATAAATATACAAACATAACATACTTTAAACGTTCCGATGAGAACGATAGACGAAAATTAAAATTATTCAAAAAGAAATTAAACAGTGCTTCTCACTACACAGAAAATTATTATTTAGTTGTTTAAATATGAAATAATTTGTTTATTATTTGATTATAAAATAAAGTGCTAGGTGTTATACAATGTGACCGTTTTAGTACTAACCGATATTAATTGTTAAGAAAGTTTGGTTGGAATGTATAACTTCAAAAATACGTTAGTAGCTTGAACAAATTAACAAAAATAGCCGAAAATAAACAATTAATAGAATTATTTTCTAAATGCAGTTCTGTGTTGAATTTGTGTACAGCTGTTCTGGATGTTTATAGTGTCATCAAATTTGCAGTTAAAGGCATTAAATTTCTGAAGAACAGTTTCGTATATTATTTACACCTGAACGTATTTTGTGTTACAGTAATCAGCCAAAAACTAATTCACAGTTCTTATTTCACAGTTAAGTCGACACTGTTTCATTAATATTTTCATATATATAACTGACAATATCTTGTGTGAAAATTTTCACCCAAAACTCGCTGAAATTTCCATTTTAAAGTCATCAAAATCATTTAGATTTTAGTAGCAATAAAAGCATGTGGTAAAACCCTATCAACTACAAATAATCGCTGCAGTCTCAAAACCAATAATAGATAATTAATTACTTTGGTTCTAGACTGCTGAGTTCCGACCTTGTGGTTATAATAAAAATAATAATTCGATTATGTGTTGGGATCCTCGACACCGAATGGGTACAAGAGGTATCGCCTATGTGTGTGTATATATTAGGTTTATAATTGAAAATATTGCCAAAAGGAAGCAAACATTAATTTTTACCTATGTTAATCCTAGATTCTGTACTTATTATTTTACGATAGAGTACGAGACAACGATTTCAAAAATAGGCAACCCAACATACACGTCACAAGTAAGGTAATGGGACAACTGGACTTTATAAACAGTAGTATGAACGAAAGATACCGGTTTGGCGTGATTGACAGTTCCGAAAGATTTTATTAGTGGGGCACATTCCATGAGGACATTTTTGACTATATAATCATGAATCCAAGGAGCATTTCTACCATTTACGGTAATGAAAAACATCATGTCGGTTATTTCTGCATTTGAATACATATTATTCAAACTTTGTTTGAATTGAATGAGTTTTTTAGTTGGACCAAACTTTTAGTAGGGAATGTTAAGCGGTTGACTTAAAGATCAACTGCAAGTGTTAGGGTCGTTGCAGGTAGGCCATCAAGGACGTATTCAGGAAAACTTCTAAATTAATTATTAAAGGTTTGGTTTCATAGTTTGGAGAACATACGTTCAACCTTAACGATGTGTTCCAGGCAATGTTTTCAATATTTATCAATTTCACAACTAGCATCTCTGATAAGACCCAGAACATTGTCGCTTAACCTAGGAGAAGTATTTCTTTTTCTGAAGTTTGTTTTCCTAGTGCGCCACATCATTTCGATCGGATTAAATTCCCAAAAATAGGGGGGGGGGGTAATCTCAAAACATTATGGCAGTTTGCAAGGACAGTTTCACAAACGAAATATGATTTTTTTAAAACTCCATTTTTCTACTAGTTTTAACAAAGCTGGTTTCATTTTCATATTGTCAGGAATAGAAATATTATTTTCATTTAAAAATTGTATAATATATGCTTTTTTTTGTGCTTTGGTTGGGTATCTTTTCAATTTGCTTGGAATGGTAAGATGCGTTATCCATCACAATCAAGCTGTTTGTCGGAATATTGGGAAATAAAAATGTACGAAACCAATCTTCAATCTAACCTGCATTGCAACTGCTAATGGTTTTTGCTGATAATTTCAAAACAGTTGTTAATGAAAGCCTTTTCACTACCAACATGGATAATTATTATTCGTTTTACTCTAGAAGGTGGTACATCTATGATGGTTTTCGCTGAATTCGAGTGATTATTATCCTCGCTTTTGGAAGGTTTCCAGAAAGTCATGATTTAACTGCGACTGGTCAAAATTATGACTGAATTTACCCAGAAGGATAACCAAATTAGCATACTTTCGAAAACAAATGATTCACATTGCAATACAAATTTAACATGATTGCCTACATCGTTAGTAGCCAACAGCACTCATTACAACTTAAAATATTTAACAGTATTCAGGGAATAAATGGTCGGTTATTCGGCAATTTAAGATACTTTTATCATAATATATTCTAATATATGTTATAATTATAACCAGTTTCAATAAAAAGTTGCATCGTCTGATTTTCCTGCCATTGCCTAGGAAGTTAAATGCGGCCCTGACCACAGACCAACAAGCATCAACGCTATTGTTCAGATGCTACCTGCTGACTGGTAAATGCATTTGAGTAGGGATTTAAATATTTGCTACTAACAGTTTGATCTTACTTTAACTATGCACAGCTTACAGTACTAAAATGACTCGTATAATTCTACCCCACGTTTATGTATTTTTATAATAGAATTACAAATAACTTTACAATCTCGAAGTAAAACTTAATGATTCCGTTGTCAGACATGCAAACATTTATAACCAATGCAAACTACAAGACATTACATAGTGGGCAAAAACTGAAGGAAATCCGAAGAAAATGGATGGTGGCGAAAACGGCAACTTTGAAGGATCATACGAGCCACCAAGCAAGATGTTGATAGATTATCCATGATTTTCTGCTAAGCCATATTTACCTACTCACCGACAAATTACCTAAATCGCAAAACAAAGTAACCTTAATTATTTCCGTTTTATAAATCCCAACGTACTGTTGCTTACGCTACTAATTAAGACCAAACTGAATGTTTCTTAAAACATAATATGGAGGCGTAAGACCTACTAAGTTTATTTCGTGACAGTACTAGAAATAATAAAACACTTGACGAAGAATGAAAGATATGAAAGAATTTAATCTTCATGTTTTCACAGCATTCACATTAGGTATTGAAATAGAAACAGACGCATCATCCTAATATGAATAGTATTTGAATGATGGTAATGACATACAAAAATCAGTAGGAAAACATTCAAATCTTCAGAAAACGTCACATTTTTCATATAACTAGTGTAGTTTCTAATCTGTTTCACAAGACGTTAGTGCTCCCATTACAAAGTATGCAGAAAAAATGGTTACATGATAATTTAAAAATTTTTATTAGTATTTGCTTAGATTATTATGTGTTCAAGACCAAACAACCAAAAACAAAACTGGTTTCCTTTTCACATTGTCAGGAATAGAAACATTATTTTCATTTAAAAATTGTATAATATGTGCTTTTTTGTGTTTTGATTGGATATTTTTTTGCGCCTGGAATGGTAAGATGCGTTATCCATCACAATCAAGCTGTGTGCAGGAATTTTGGGAAATGAAAATGTACAAAACCAATCTTTTATCTAATCTGCGTTGGAACTGCTAATGTTTTTTGCTGATTATTTCAAACAGTTGTTAACGAAACCCTTTTCACTACCAGCATGGATAATTATTATGGGCTCTACTCTAGAAGGTGGCACATCTATGACAGTTTTCGTTGAATTACAGTGATTATTATCGTCACTTTCGGAGGGTTTTCAGAAAGCCATGATGTAACTGTGACTGGTCAAAATTATGACTGAATTTACCCAGAAGGATAACCAAGCATACTTTCGAAAACAAATAATTCATATTACAAAACAAATTTAACATGATTACCTACATCGTTAGTGGACAACAGCACTAATTACAACGTTAAGATATTTAACAATATTTAGGGAATAGCTGGTCGGTCATCCGACAAATTTCGTCTTTGATATTACCTAGATACTTATGTTACTATAACATTTTCTAATATATATTACAATTATACCCAGTTTCAATTGAAAGTTGCATCGTCGGATTTTACTGCCATTACGAAGACAGTTAAATGCGGCCTTGACCACAGACCAACAAACACCAACGCTATTGTTCAGAGATTGCATGCTACCTGCTGACTAGTAATCGCATTCGAGTAGGGATTTAAACATTCGCTAGTAAAAGTTTGGTCCTACTTTACTTACACCAGTAAATTGTCTTATATCAGACAGACATGTTTGGCTCATAATGCTGTCAAAAAGAATTAAGATGTCACAGTATGTTGTGATATGTATTTTGGGTTGCCTATTTTTGGAAATGTAAGCTCGGAATCTCTCATGTATCTCTCTGTATAAATATGAAGACTTCAATAAATATCTAAACATAAACAAGCAGTAGTTTTGACATGTATATGACAATAAAATCTAAGTAAAAGCACGAAATAAGGATATTACTGTATACAGGGTGTCCCCTATAAGTGAGAAAAATACTCTGTATTTTTTTTACCTGTGAGTATTAGATTTTTTCTTCAGTTTAGTTTCTTCAGGTGGTATTAAACTTCTGCAAGAAACTATACCTTGGGTAAATATTACACCCTACTACTCTTTTTATGTAAAATTAGTTACCTACAGATTATTTCTTTGGGTAGAATTCATAACTCTTTCTGGGCGTAAACAGAATTTATCAATAGTTTAGAATCATAACCAAAAGATAAAACAAAATTGCACGACTATGTTCAAATTTTGTTCTCGCCATCTTGCAGATGTTTTCAGGTTTTGTTTTATTTTACATCTACATCCTTGCCATTTTTAAAAACCTTTACTACTTGTATCTTGAAATATAAACGAAGCAGATGATCACAGTCTATTTATATGGTAGATATGAGACACCTTACGTATATTTTTTAAAGGGGGATCACTTTGTAGCGTATAATTTTTAGATTAAAATGTATGATGTATAATAGGTGTAGAATTAGTTTGCACCGTAAAACTTGTAGTTAGAAGTTTTAGAAATGTATTTGGAACTCCTCGTATTAGAAGCTGCTGTAGTTAAATATTTGTGGTGTGGATTATACGTCATGTTAGATGCATTAGTGAATACGTTATCACTCTCAGTTAATATTAAAAAAGAGAGTATGTTTTTAATTACGTTACATTTAAAAATACAAGCTCCAAAATGTTTTTCATATAACTAAAATCTCCGTGTGGCACTCTTCACGTTCACATACCTGCAAATTCGTGTACTCATTATTCCCAGCTTGCTAAAAATAGTTTTGATTACCCGTCTTTGTGCACTGCGATAATTAATCCGAGGGTTTAAGTTCCAAAAGGACCCTAACCATGTTTCCCTGCAATGCGATTTGCAGAGGCGCAAAGCCTACTCCCTCATACTCTCTATGTGCTAAATTCGTTAATTAGATGGAGTAACTATCTGCTAACGATATAATATAATAATACGCGATTAGTATAGCTTGTGTAGTTGTGCGTATGTAGTGTCGAATTGATGCCTAAAATGGTTAATTTATTCGGCAAAGGATAAGCTATTTTGGAAACGTTTCTTAATTAAGGAAATCGTTTTAACAAGCTACGTAGGAAGCAAACTATACATTATAATATGATATTCAAGATATTTCCTTAATTAAGAGGTGCATTTTAGCATAATTATAAATCTCAAGTTCAGATAGTTACTGGCTTCCGGATACAGAATTCTTTGGGGTTATAAGGATTGATTATCGATTCTAGAATCAAATTCCCATTTTACAATTGAGAATCGTTTATGGATTCTAACACGGAATTTTTTCTTGAAATCCATTATCAAATCTATGAAATGTATTTGAACCTGGAAACCTAGTTAGGAAATAATAGTCTATTATCTAATGATGTATACGTTAAGTAAGGGATTTTATACTCTTCTTCATTAGTTGTAGTGAGATGAAAATTATAAACATTTTAACACGTACGACGAAAGGGTTTTTGATATACTTGAGCAAAAATTTTTTGTACGGAATTTGGATAGGCATTTAAAACTGCTGTAAATTAAACATGCAAGCACATATTGCGAGGCAAAAACGGAAATTAAAAAGTAAAAAAATTATTTTCTCCACCACCACTACGGAATTTCACAATTCTGAAATCAATTTTGATAATATAAAGTTAACATTCTAACACTTGTTATGGAATAAATATTCTTAAACACTTTCCGGCTTATGCATTTTGCATATATTTCATTCCATCACTAGTTATGGAATGAATATTCCGTAACAGTATAACAAAAAAAAAACAGTTAATCTAGGAATCCATGACTAACAATTGACTTGAAACTTCATAATTTTGCAATTTCTTTGTAAATATTTGTTCCGAATCTTATTAATTTTATTGTATTTATTACATATCTTGTGGTCGTGGAGAAAGTATAGTCCGCTACTCGGTTGGGAATGGAAATTCGATGCTCGTGGTTCCTTACGCTCGCCTTCGGCTCGCGTTCGGAAGATTCCAATCGCATCGAATTTCCATTGCAACCTCGTTACAGAATGTACTATTCCTAAATCCTAGATACACTCTTAAACTATTCCTCTATAGTCTATACAATCACCATTCGAATTTAAGCAGTTATCATATCGTTCAAAAACTTCATCATGCAGTGAAACAAATTTTATAAAGTCGTTTTGTGGTGGTTACCGGCTAGAAAACGGTCACAGATTCTTAAAAAATCTTGAGGAGGAGAAAGAGATGACAGTATAGGGGATGGCTAAACATTTTCCACTTGAGTTGCTTAGTGAGTTGCACAGTGCAAGCCGCTACGTGCGGTCGGGCGTTATCGTGCAATGGTACGATTTCAAAGGCCAGAAATTTTTGCTAGTTATTTTCAATCGCAACTTTCTTAAAGTTAAACAATACGCTATTCCTGCCCCAAAAAGCATAGTTTGCTTGAACTTTTTGGGTTTGAGGGAACTCGCATGTTTTCACTGCATAGATTGTTGCTTAGTTTCAACATTTATGTATGCAATCCAAGTCTCCTTGCCAGTTACAATGTGAATCAGGCACTAATCGCCATCAGTTGCGTAGCGATGCAAAAACGTCAGTGCAGACGGAATTAAATTGCTCAATGGGTTGCACAATGCGGACCGCCACGTGCAATCGGGATTTATGTGTGCAACAGCACGACTCTATAGGTCAGAAATCCCCGCCTTTCGTTCTGAATCGCCCTTCTCAACTTTTTTAAAGTCTGCACGTCTGCATTAATTGTCGTACTACGTTCCAGGAAATGAACCAACAATTTGCTTTTCCTGTCTCAAAAAACAGTAGCCATAAGCTTTCTGCTTTCGAACGTTTGCTTCAACATTTTGGCTTTGAGGAAACTCATGCTTCCACTGCATTTATTGTTCAACATTTGAGTACGAAATCCAAGTCTCGTCATCGCCATCATTTTCGTAGTGATACGAGAAGGTCAGTGCAGAGGCCATTCGGGGTTTTTGTGAATATCCGTCAACATCTTTGGCACCCACCTCGCACAAAGTTTGTGGTCCTGTAGCCTGTTCGAGATAATTTCATACAGTGCCGTATGTGAAATATAAGGAAAACTTCCGGTCATTTCCAAACTCGTGAAACGCCGATCTGCACGAATTTTCTTGTTTCCTTTTTCCATAAGATCGTCGTTAACGACAGAATGTCTCCCAATTCGTTTCTTGTCATGCACGTTTGCTTGGTTATCTCAGGAATCGCTACTGTCTTGCCTGACTTTCTGTTGTGAAGCCTTGACCATTAACTTCAATTATTTGGCGGTAATTTTGGCAGCATTTTCGTCTATTTCATGGAGAAAACGAATCACTCGACGTTTGGCAGAATTTATAATCGTAGTGTACAACTATGTATAATGCCAGAACCATGATGAAGTGACGTGTGGCTAGTTCATTACCCACAATGCACCAGGTTGACTACGTCCCTCATTCGGAGGGACTATTTAAAACGGCCTTTATAGTTTTCCAATAAGCCTGGTATAATTGATTCATGAAAATACCAAAAGTTAACTGGCAGTAAATTGTGTAAATGCATATAATTATTCTTTTCATTCCATAGGTGATATCAAACAGTTTCGCTATACTAATGTATATTTAATTTCAAGTAAACTATGCAAACAAAACAGTAAGAAATACTTCTTTAGTTTTATTGTAGGTAAATTTTTTGTAATCACATTGTGACTAATATTCGAGGAAATCTGAATTTGACGTCTGTTATATTTTCGTTACATACAAGAAAATTGTGTTAAGCAATAGCAGATAATATTAGTAAGACAAACAAGTGAATGTGGTCGTTACAAAATGCTGAAGAGAAATAAAGGTCAAGCAACAAAAACCATTAAGCTGCCCGTTATATAAATGTTACAAGAACCATGTTTCAGCGGTCGCAAAAAATTGTATCAATGAAACATAATTATTTGGGTAGAAATACGACGGTTCAGGCTATAACCATAATATTGGTATAAAATTTCATTTCCTAAAAGGTTAGTCCCTCTTTACTAGAATTTTATTGCGCTATAAGGTATTAAAAAACGAAGGAATTACAAAAAGTTAATTGAAAACCCCGAAGTATTGAACGCTATTGGTTCCTTCTCAATATGTGTAATTTTATGTTAAGGAATTATACAAGAATGTAAATAAAATATTATATTTAATATTAGTGGGCATAATATTTGAACGACCATTACAGTTTTAATTGTTGTAGATGTTTTCAACAAATTTATTGGACAGTAGTTTCAAAATTCCCGAGAGCTTTGATTGATACGGTTATTGCTGAATCCTCAATACAAGTGGCGAACTACAATGGCGTATTTAATTTACTTCGAGTGTTATGTTTAAAGTAAAATGTAAACACGAGAATTTTAATTAAACCTTTCTGTAATTCTTATATAAAAAATAATTTATTATAAACTTTTTATACAGGGTGTTAATGAATTGCAGGGGCAGACTTCTAGGGCTTAAAGTATACATGAAAACAACATTTTTTGTTAATAAATGTATGGTAAAAATGTTTCCTTTCGGGGCTTTATTTATCCTGTATTAATTTCCGTCGTTATGGAAACAAATAGTAGGAAGTAAATTGAGTTGCTTACATTAATGCGCTTTTTAAAGAATCTTCGAGAAGCTCTACCCCTGAAAGGAAACACTTTTGACCATACATTTATTAACAAAAAATGTTTGTTTTCAATGTATACTTTAAGCTCTAGAAGTTTGTCCCTGCAATTCATTAACACCCTGTATGTATGTCTTGAGATGGGCTACGAACGGGTTATAATGATTATTTTAATATTGCGTAGAGGTAACGTACCTTGAAACTTCGTTGATCTAGAGATTTGTAGAATAAGATACTATTCAATAAACAACTTTTAGAAAGCCCCAATATTAAACATGCAAATCAAACCGATCAATTTTCGTGCAACGAATTTCCCCCAATTGCAACTTATTGCTTGTCGTCAGAAGATTGTTACATGTGAGCTCGTACGCGTCACAAGGTATATAGGATATGAGAAAGTCGCTCATCGATGTGGAAATTTCATCCTATCATACGGTACAACAGACATACGTAATAAGATATAAACTGAACTTGCAAGTGGCCTGTAAACCTCCGGGTTGTAATTTCTAGAATTCCCATAATCGCGAAGGGTTTTGGCGAACGTCTTACTCCTAACAGTTGAACTTAATAACGTAAGTCTCCACGCGTATCCAAATGCGGCGGCCGATAAGCTTTTTAAATAAAGGGAATGGTGGGCAGGAAGAAAGTAGGTCGCATAAATCAACCCTGAACCTGGGATGTTTTTGCAAATTCTTATCGAAAATGACCCTTTAACTCCGAGTCAACAATCCAGGGAAGTTATAAAAGCATATCCAGTAAGTTAGAGCTACCCCCATTTAGTCAGGTTCAGAGTTGAGATACGTAAGCTCGTGTTTTCCTGGAACCGACTAGCAGCCAGTAGAAATGTCATCGTATTTTGGCCACAACGACCGTCTGTTGTAGCCAGATCGTTCTACACCTCCCGTGAGATGGTGCTAGGTCGAAATACGCACGAATGTTTATGACACCATTACCACTGCACTTCGAATGCCGGATACTGTATTCTGGGGTTATGTTTCTGTACTACAAGCAGTATATGGTTTTGGGTTAGACCGTATTGCTTATTGATCTTCTTTATGGACCACAGGTATTATTTTGCCCTGTAAACGATCTCTTTAATGTCTTCACGAATGTTTTCATTAAGAAATTTGGAGTAGTAATACAAAACGTACGAACCGTAAAGCTACTTTTTACTATACACATATACAGTGTGATCTATAGAAGTTCTATGCTACAAAAATCAAACTGACCGTCAAAGTTCAGCTGTATCAACTAGTGTTACTCCAGAGCACAAAATATATGTTTATGAATGTACAGACAGGGCATATGATAGAGTAAAAATTGGCAAATTAGGACATGTGAATTGTATTATTAATCTGGATGAATCCATAAATTGTTCCTTAAGATGTTTCAAGTATATAGTGATAGAGACTGAATTCCTAACCCAGGCATAGAAGAGAAGGGCGCTACGCCTCGTAAGAGCTAACGCACTCAAAGAAACAAAGAAAGATGTTTAATAAATAAATATGTACCGCGTGCTGTAAGATATCTATACATCGCTGCTTTGGATTTGCTGCTGCTATTCGATCTTACTGTAGAATTTCCTTAAACGGTGTTAAGAAGATGCAGTGAACATACTACTTGGTTCTGTTTACATTAAAAACATTCTTAGAATACGTAATAAAGAGCACGACAATTCATTAGAACAAAGCAAATCAATACGCATATTAACTTATAGTACAGCAGTTAGTTGTTTATTATTTTGTAAAGCTATCCTAACATAATCAGTATCTACATTATAGTATGATTAATTCTTGTATCTATAGTGTGCAAACATATTTTTAATTTACGAAAAGCTTTTGATATGTGCAGCGTATTTTTTTAATGTATTCGACCATTACTTTATAAATATATTTATAAGGATGTAGAAGCGTTTATAATCTCCCTTTAATAGATACATATAAGATATCTTTGTATGTATATGCATTTCGTAAATATATTTCATTTACAGTACATTCTTAATATATTCGTGTAGTGTTTTGCAAATACATAAATAAGATGTGTAGGCGACTAGATTTTCGTTTACGTTTTTAGAAGTTATATGCGCCACGTCACAGTCGTGTTTGAATTGCTTGACAAACAAAGATGCATTTTAAACAAGTTCTTTCTAAACATTTACTAAATCTAGTATTTTATGTGAATACACCACTAATAACCTTAGAAACAAATCATACACATCCGCCTTTTTATAATAAAAACACGCTTACTATATGTACTAAAGGGAATGATAGCCGATTATAATGAAGCATATAATTAACCTTTCTACACCTATCTTAACATAAGCATTGTCTGGTCTATAAATATAAAATTCCACATGACGATACACACAGCTTAAGGAGGGCAATGTTTATTAAATATCCTGAAAAAAAATTCTATAGAATTTGTCAAGTAATTGCCTACCTTCAATTGAAGTTTATATAACGTTCGTAATAGCCCCACATTCCAGTTTATATATTGAGAAATAAATACTGAATGTTTTTTGGCTAAAACACATGGAAATAATAAATACTACTTTGTTAACTTCTTATTATATTAGCTGTTAGAAATTATTCGATCTAGGTAAAAACCCTCGGTTTGTTTTTCATGGACTACGTTTACCCAACAACGTTGTTTTCGTCATGTAGGTATGTATGAATGGGATATCTAAAGTTAGAAAGTTATCGCATTAAAAAATATATGGCAATTCAATACTTTTTTGTATGATTATAAAATATCCATTAATATGAAAAGGTATTCTGGGGCAGTTTCTAGTCCAAAAGGCATTCAACAACTAAATTGTTCCCAATTTCATGAGAAAGCATGCACGTTAAACCGCATCCGTTACGGTAAGTAAGTAACGTAATAGAACACGTATTATCCACAAACGTTCAATATGTCGAGGAGAGAATTTTAATAGTTCAAACATGTAAATTTTAGAGTTTCAATTTTGTGCACTATAAAGTATACAACATTCTCCATTTTATTAGAATCTCTTTATAGGTAGCTCGTTTGCCTCTAAAATTGCTACATGAATTTTTAACATACGCCATTCTTGCGGTAGTAGCGCTGTAATGTTCGTGTCGTTTTGGTATTTCAAGCGGGTAATGAAATCAGTGCGTGATTGCATGAGCCACCTCTGAGTTTTAAGCTTTATGTTACAAAGTACATGCTGATTTAATCTATTACTTTAACTATGACAACATAATTAACATTAGCAAGGGCTTGTTAACTCGAAAGAAAATTCAATCAACGACTGGACTCAAATGGGTCGCCTGGACAAAACATACTTGCTCGAGAACAATCTAGAAACCTGTGCTTGAAGAAAATTGGATGTCATTACAAAAATAAAAAAAGAAGGTATTTGGTTATCAAGAACAGGAATGTTATTAATTGAGGAGCAGAAACGGTTTAAGGCTATTGTGTAGTTGACAAATAGTTTTGAGGCAAACTTCCGTCGAATGAAAGCGGGAATAAAATGTGCACGTTATGCATAAACGGCAAGAGAACAGTAAACCGTAAGCAAATTACACCGAAAATAAAACGGCAAATATTTGCCAGGATAAGTCGCGAAAGAGAAATGGGCACAATTTGTCCCCGGCTGTTAACTAGCCTAGGGCTACGCATGGACATATGTATTTATTACGCGCTTTATTTGCTGTATTACATCTCTTATTTTATTTCGTGGCATAAATCGTTGCCTCTTTCCGTTGCAAAAATTTTACAAATAGCGAACGATTTGTTATTGTAGAAATGTCTCCATCTTAATACCCATTCATTGCTTCTGACGAAACTTAATGTTCCAGATAAGAAGTTAAGAAACTAAGCTTTGATAAATTGGTATATAGGCTCGTATAAGATTAATATCTATTCTTTTCAAACACAGAATGATCAATTGTAGGTATGTCATGTAACTAAAGACGTATAAGAGACATTATTAAAAGAAATGAGCGAAACGAAATACAGTCGAAGTCTGTTAGAACGAATACCTATTATAATGAAGATTCAATTATAACGAGACAATAACTCAGCAAAAATCTATTTATATGTATATATATTGCGGATTTCCACATCATTGCTGTAATCCTCCGTATCCCAATTTCCATGTTTTCTCGTCTTCCCAGTCATTTGCATTTAAATTTCTCTTTTCCATGGCAACTTTAAGTCGACTTTCTCATGTTTGTTTTGGTCGCCCACATCTTCCTGGACCATCTTTCTTCTCCCATACGTTTCATGTGGCCGTACCACAGTAACCTTCTTGCTTCTATGGTTGTTACAATATCTATGTCCACTTCTGATACTCTTCTTATCTCCTCGTTGTTGATTCTGTCCAACTTTGTTAATCCACAGCTTCGTCGCCAGTAGTCCATCTAAAAATCTATTTAACTTTACATAAATATATGGGTTCACGCGAGATCGTTCGTCGTTAATCGTTAGTAGCCGTCGTGCCCCATTACTGAACATCGGAATTCTTCTCTGCTACTTAATTATCCTCCGCGCTAAAGAAGAATCACGAAGGTCTTAGAGTATAATGTTGAATGCTGACAACGGAAATTCCAGAGAAGGGTTAGGCATTTTTAAATCCCACGATTGTCAAAGTCGGATTGGGAAATAGTGTGTTGTGGGTTGCAACTCTTGCTTTCTATTTGCCCCTTGGCTAAGTGCTCAAGGATGTATGTTCAGAAATCAAAACTACCATCACACCAAGTTGCTATAGCTATTACAGTTTATGTCAATATTACAAACATTGAACTTCCTTAAAATGTTCATAACTGAGTCGCAATAAAATGTTTCTCCGAATTACGTAGTTGTTTATAAATTAAATTCTTGCAATTATAATTGAACCTGTATCACTGTATGGGTGCTGGAGCTCAACATTTCGAACATTTAATACAGTGAAAGTTAAGGTAAATTTCTTATTCAATAAAACATTATGGTGTAACTTATGGTAAAACTGAAAAATCATGAATTATTGGTTTTTGACGGGTTACTACCTTTAAAAGGCATTTTCTCGAAAACTACTGATTCGAATTTGAAAAACTAGGAAGCGTTAACACGAGAATTTCATGACTCGACCTCCTCTACCAATAAAAATTTTAGGGGCGAAGTTCACCACCCCTAGGAGGTTGAAGCGGCAAGGTTGAAAATAAACGCAAAACATTACGCCCTCAAAACAAAAATTGACGGGTCCGCGCGATTTTTAGATAATGACGATAAATATGAAAAATCGGGTCTGTTTCGTTTTCGTTGGCCCACCCTGTCTGGGCCACGTTGACTTAAAGGTGTCATAAGACAATAGCTGGATTTGCCGGCATAAAATCCAGAAGTACAATGGCAACGTTTGAAAAGAAATCAAATTATTTATAACATGAATCAATTAACCTTATTACACTTAACTTTAAAAAATGTGTTACCCATCAGTTTTCGTTTAGTTGTAGATTTTGCAATATGTCTGTTAGTCCCCCAACAAGGGGGCGCAACAATCACTCTCAGTTATCCTTACAGAAACCTGTACATTACTTTTAAAGAAGATCAAAATAAAATAAGAGTTGAGTTTAAAAAAGGCATTTAATTAAATTTAAAAAGAGACGGACAAAAATACATGCAAAATGGTTAAATGATTATAATTTGGTAACGAGCAAAGATAAACATTATTTAAAAAAATACAGTTGGAAATGAATAATCTTAACTTTAAATAAGGCCACACACAGGCGAACTCCAAAACAATTTAATCTAAGTTAATAATAACTTAAAAAAGACTGCAGGAAGGCCTCGTACACGCAGTAGTTTCTTATATCGGTAAAGTTCTTTGAATAAAACATACAAAATTATAAACTGATTTCACAGGATTGCACAATGAACGACGTCGTCTTAGGGGGGGGCATTCCGTCGGTAAAGTAAATGGAACAACTGAAACGTGGCTAACCAAGGTTTTGAAAATTTACGTTTTTCGATGTAAAATTGGCCCTTCAGGGGGTGTAAAGCTTGAATCAGTCGCTGGGTGTAGTTTTTTACAGTTGCTTCTGTCGAAACCGCTTGCTTCTGACAGATTTTTCTATATTGCGTCATACCACAAAATTTCCCAAATCGGCACTTCTTGCACTGCTTTTTCGGACTTACCGTAAATGGTACCGCACAAAGCGACGCCCGGGGGTAGTATTAAATCTACGTAACACTCAGGTCGAGAGCTGGAACCTGACTTCCGTCTTTTCCATGTAGTTAACAGTGTGAAGACTCGGAAAAATGCCGCATTTGCAGGAATCTGAATAACGTCGCGCATACAGGGTGCGTTCAATAAAAATAAACGCCCCGCCTACAGAGTGCGTTCTATAAAAGCGGCCGAAAGTCACAATTTTTATGATAAAAACGGAAAATAAAATAATTATGGCAAATCGTGTACTAATATTACCTTTGGTAAAAATCAGCTTTTAAACGCAGATTTTGAGCCCCTTCAGGTACCTGAGGATGACAAAATGCCGATTCCAGTTTTTGCATAGTGCCCTACGACCACAAAATGCAGTTTTTGGAAACTACGGCATTTGTTTCCTTTATAAAATTAAACTAGAAAAAATAGGCGTCCATAAAAATAACTTTTTTCGAAAATTTTGACCCTCTCGAGGAACCTGGAGGTACCATAATAATCGTTCCAGTTTTTGCATAGTTTTTTTTTGGATTATACAATGCATCTTTTTCAAACTATGAAATACACAAAATAAAAAAAAACAAATTTTCGTTGCACCCGTAATAAGCAGGATATTGCATATTTCGTGCATATACTGGAGATTGTTTGCCACATTTTTCAATATATACAAATACATGTTTTTCCAACTTTCACTATATTATATTTAGGCTTTCATAAATTTCTTAGGTCGTAAATACCTAGATCTGCTTAACACTGCAATTTATATATGCTTGTAGATAGTAGCTCCTTTCGTTTCTGTAAAATTCCAGGCTAACATTTATCATCAATACTACAATTTACTTCGGCTTCGGCTTAGACCGCGTCGTCATTTGGGAACTACATCCAGCATCAGTGTTATATTCACTCTGAAGATGCAAGCTGCAATGTCTTGCGAAACGTTAGTGTCACAAACAGCTAACAGGCATAAGCCGATTAAGTATTATTGTCCTGGAAAACAAAATACATCAAGATCAAATCCTTGTCCGCCCCAAGGTTTGATTAATATAAACACACGGCCCTGTTTAGGCAGGCAGGGCCTACGAACAAATATGGCTCAAACTTCTAGAGCAAATGCTTGTAAAGGCAAACAAGCTACACGTCGGTCCTTACCTGGTAATGCTGGATGTAGTTCTCAAATGACGACGCGGTCTAAGCCGAAAGTAAATTGTAATATTGACAGTTCGAGAAACCGCGAAAGCCTCAAAGAATATATAACATTTATCATATTAAATTAATGCTAACATCACCGTGAAATAATGTGTTCCATTTGGTATGGGTACACATTCATCAACTAATAGCTTGAAATCCGATTTATACCGAGCGAATAATATTTAATATATCAGAGTATTAATATCCATGAAAGAGAACCATACGGAATAGACTAACTGCATCAGATACACATTCAACAAAGTTCTGTATACAGTCAGGCAAATATGGCGTTGCAGAAACGTTTTAATCGTAATAAATTGTTGAATATAATCGCGTTTCCACAGCTAGAGACAGCTGATTAACTAGTGATTAAAAAATTACCTTATGGAAGGAATTACGACCCTTCAAATTGGATAATGTAATAAATATGGGCAATTTAATGGAGTTCGTCCTGTTATTACTCCGAACCGCATAATAATTGTTAACGACTAGTGATTCAGTATACAAGGGCCCATTTAATGTTATACAAGACCATTATGTCCAACAATTCCCACTGAAATTTTATTTATTCAACTATTGGGACGAATTCGTTTGAGACATAAATTCAAATCCTATCGCAATGCCTGCAAACTTTTTTACCGGCGTCGCGGTCGGTCGTTCAGAAGACTATTAAGAATTTTTTAAACGAACGAAGTTTGAAGACGAGGAAAATCATTAAAAGCCTTTTTGATACTTGATCCCGTCTCTTTGTGCGTAACAGGATCCATACATTCGGGTCTTCGATTCTCGGACGAAATTATACTTTTGGCAAAACGTGGTATCAAATTTTAAACCAACCAACGTGAAAGCATGTAGATGAATGTATAATTTGTACATTATTGTTTGCAAAGCAACCTCTATAATAAATGGAAGGGTGGAGGCTGCGAGCAATTAAGGACTTAATTGAGTTATGTTGGTCCGAGCTGATTGGAGTATTGAGTGATTGATTTTATGACGTCATTACGTAGTATTCGAACCATCAGGAATGGCAATTAAATCGATTAGCGAAGACAAAAATTAATTGGATCCAATTCGAACGCTTCGTCCCCGGTTCGGTCATGCACCACTACAATTTCAGGCGCTTTAAATTTTCCATTTTTCGCAGGAAAAACATAATAAAACATACTTTCGATATTTTTACCCTGTCAACTGGGGTGAAACTGCCCGGAGGAGCGAATAACTCGATCGTTCGTCATTTGCCGCCCCGCCAATCATTATCAGGTTATATTTCCATCAGCTTAATGTAAATAGATCGTTCGAATATTAGTATTTTTTACAGAAAATCCGGAGGAAGAGGAAGCCTAAGAAAATTGCTTCGGTAATGGGGTATCTGAATACCAAACAGACTGTTTTGTCATGGCAATATCACCTTCAAAATAATTAAAGTTTGATTAAAAATCGATGTTGGAAGGTTTGGATACTTTGCAGTGACTTTCGTAATGATAACACTTTTATCGGATTGAGTTACGTAAGAATATTATCTGAATTTGAAATTACCATGCGTATAGGTACGCATTTCACGCTTCGCCGGTAAAGCTAAAACTTAATAAGTACTTGGATCTACTTGCATTGTTTATTTACTGAGGAACCTATTTTGAGAGGTTTTCCACAGTCAAAGTTACTTTAGATAGTCTGTGTCCATCAGTTTCTACTGAAGATGGCAATTTATTTGCCGCAATAAGCATTTAGGTGTTCTAAATATTGTGGGGATAAGGGATTTTCTTAAGCTTGTATGACACGGTATAGAATTTTCTACAAATTTTTGTTCAAAATTTTAAACAGAACAGAATTTTGTAAAAATTTTAGAATGTGTCATACAGGCCTTACATTTTAGGTCAGTTATTACCTAAGTAATAAAGTAATAGTTATCAGTTTTACTTATTTAGACGTGATAACATATAATTTTTAGAACTAATACGAATGCATAAACAGGTTTAGTTATGTAAACAGAACTTTAGGTGGAGGTTTCGATCTCACTATTTTTTTTAATTTAATTATGGATTTCAACAAAGTACGGTAAAGAACAACCAAAAAAGTATTGTAGAAACTATAATGCATCTACATTCTACTCCACCAGCTCAATTCTATCGCCAACGACCGATCAATTGTGGCGTTTAATAAGTGAAAAACCTCTGGTGGCTATCCCACCCAATTAAAGTAAAACATAGGCGAATTGTAACCTTGCTTTATTGATTTATGACTTTAAATAATTAAAACGGTCTCATATAAATGAAAATTCTATGATATAACATTTATTTTGGTGTTTATTGAATAATTTTACTATATTTTTCGTCAATACACTTATAAATTTATTAAGGATTTCATTTTATTATTACTCTGATTACATATGTATATTACATAGGATTGTGGTGGTAGTTCAGTGGTGGAGCACTCATTTTCTGAGCAAAACGTCGATTCTGGCTTGGGTTCGAAACCTTAGCATTACTGCTCTGCACACAATCTTGTGCTGCAACCCATCACACACAATTTCCCAATCCGATTTTCAACCGTAGGATCTTATTACAAAAAATATTCTGTAGAATTTCTGTCGGTCGGATTCGACGTTAAGCTATAGGTCTCCCGTGTTGCTGCCTTAAATCTGAGGAATAACACGTGGCAGATAAGAGTTACAGTTCGTTTAGTTTTGCCGCCTCATATTAATTAAAGTCTGATTTTATTGGCCGCTCCGCAGCCGGTTACTATCTTATTATTTACCGAATACAGTTTAGTGGACATTTTTTTGTGATCCTAAAGAAATGTCGATGAATATTTTGTCTACGCGCTTGACCGAGAACGTTTGCTGCAAATTTCCTGCCCTTGAGGGAGCCCTACGTGTTAATTTGTTCTGGAATTCTTGCAACATATTTCGTAATATGGTGAATAGCTGCCGCATATTTGCGTTATGTTACTTAAGATCTCCTTTCGACCCGGTTGCTAAGATCTCAGCGCCGACAAGTACTGTTTACTTTCGGCTTAGACCGCGTCGTCATTTTGGAACTACACCCAGCACTATCATCTAAGGACCGACCTGTAGCTTGCCTGCCGTTCAAACCTCGTACAACAAAGGTTTCATGCCTCACTGCAAGAACGCTCGAAATGTGCAGTTTCCCCAAAGAAAGTCTTGGCGATTACTGTGTCGCAATCGTCATCCAACCTTCACGGGAGTGCCTGCAATATTTTCTGCTTCTCAAGGACCTAGGAACACCCCAAATTGTGCCTCTCTCTCTACTCCCTATCTGAAGAAAACTAATGTAAACTTAGCAATGTACTATGCAGTGATTGTTTTCCCCTGTTTACGAGTACTTCGTTGGCAAATAAGAAATACAATAGTGTAATTCCCTTGTTATATTAAAAGTGAGGCAACCTGTCTGTATGTTTTGTAAAGTAAATATCGTAAGCCAGTGGCGGAGAGATCTTTGGTTTGAACGTCCCAACTTCCCTTTTGTTTAACTGCAGGTATTACCGTTTTGATTGTATTTTTTTTGTACTATGTGTGTATGTGTGTCTTAAAATTCACCATATCTTTGTAAGCTTTATACACAGGAGAAGGCACAATAAAGGTTCGATTCGCGTAAGCCCTCCTACGAGAACCTGCATACAGCTGTAACCTGGAGGGTGGCTCAGAGTAATTTCGACTTACTCGGTATACTACTACGTTAGATTCCCTTCCTTAAGCGTTTGTTGTGAACCATCCTCTTCTGAGTTAAGCCGAAGGCACTTCCATCTCTCCTGCTGCGGTCCGACGAAAAAGCTCGTTTGGCCCGTAACAAGGCCGATGCCCAACAGTAGGACAAAGAAGCTGTTAATGAATGATTACATAGGTTGCACTATAATGTTCAGAAAATAGTTATTATTTCTTATAAGATTGGAAAGTGCTATATAGTTTTTGAAAATATATCACTTTTTATATAACTGTTGATCAAAATGGGACGAAGCTATACTTCGCAGAAGCTTTCTGTGGTCTGCCATGCGAGACCCTCAGTTAGAGAGTATGAGCTCATTTAGTTTTAAAAGCGCTATGTTATATAGAATGTTAGATTCAAATTCAAGTGTCTGATACGGTGGCCCTGAAATTTAAGATATCACTCCTCCTGCCGACACTGCAGATTTTATTAACATTTAAGAAAACTTCTTTGCGATATAGTGATTTACAGATCGACCAACTCGGCTGATACCGCGAAATGCGAATGCAATGGTTAAACCCACATGTAAGTACAACTTTTTTTCGGACTGTTCCGATATTGCAAGCGTTGAGTTCATGTTTAGAATGAGCTCCGTCCCCACTAAAGCCTCCTTGCTTGTGCGCAATCCGCGGTCAGGGTTTCAGCTATATTGGACCAGTTGTATAACTGCGATGTGTATTTAGACGACTTGCAGCTCATCGTAGGTTCCGAACCACGAACTAGTATATTAGATTTCTGCAATACTTTCTCTTGTTTTTATAAAATAATGGTTCAAAAAAATAGCTTATCATTTGTTAGACTAAGAAGAACATAAGTTACAGAAGAGTTTTCAACAGGTTATCACAAAGCTAACTTTTAACGATTTTACAATTTCTTAGCTTGCCATAAATAAAGGACAAACACGATTTGTCATTTGCTTGGTCGATATGTGACATTTGACAAGTAACTGTCAAACAATTTTTGTAGGATATAATTAATATTTCATGGGATTTGCTTGTTATCCGTGATTATCCGCTACTAGAACTAACCCATAAATATTAATATGAGCATCTGGATTTTATGGTCTGTATAATATCATGTACACGGTGAAACAGTATTTATGATCGTATAATATTTCTTCAGTGCTATCGAATTTCCTGGTGCTGTGGATGACTACAAACAATTACAAGAAATCCTGAATTGGCGTGCAAAACTGTTTTAGGAAACAGTGTAGTGAAAATTATATTGCGAAAACTATCAGCACTGCTATAGAAATAATGTAAATTGTTGCATTTCTAGCATCTTCTACAACCATAACAATTTATATCATTTTGCATTCGTGTGTTATTACATATATCCAACGTGATTATGAATAAGGCTATGTACATGGGAAGAGGTTATACTGTACGTTTGTTTTACTTCAATTTGAGCGTTCTTGGCTAGGCTTTTTTGGACATATACAACAAAAAAACTATGACGTTTAAACAATAAGTGTAAATTAAGCTGAAGTTTAAGGCGATTGCCGAGATTTTAATTTAAAATCTTAAGCCTTGAGATAATTAAATTTGTTCCTGATCTTGATCTAATGAAACATAATTATATTGCCCTGGTTTTACCTTGAATATCAGGATAAAATACACATTAAGACTGAAGACTAACACCACTGTTGTTGAAAGACCATACGTAACCGAGAAACACTAATTACGAATCAGTACGATGTTATTTAATAGCCTTGAATTTCAAGTACAGATTTTCTAGGTTATGTTGTTTGTCATGCACAATGCACATCTCAATGCCAAGTTGCCGCATGGCAGTATTTGGGGAGCTTAAATAATCGTCTTTAACATCATGTAGTCAATTTGAAGTCTCTTAGGTGTACAGTGACGAGTAGTAGCAGGAATTCTGTAATTGATTGTGTTTACTAAATGCAATATACACGTACGGAATTAAATCTGTAAATCCCACATCTGAAATTCAAAATGCACATTCCAGAGTGTTTTATGAATGTGTACATACTACGCAACAAAATAGATGCCTGTTTTGCACTCCTTAGATGCATTAAATGTCGTACATTGGTTAAATTAAAGTCATACATTAAAAATACACACCAGATTTTGTTGGCCCTAGACAGAGGTTTATTGTAACAATTTGAAAAATGTGTTTCTGTAAGTAATAATTAGTTAAACTGAAACGGTAATTTTTACTAGATTAAATGAGAATAAGATTTATTTAAAAAAAAACAGGAGAAGTATACATATTTATTTAAGAGTTTCAAATAGATTAATATCAATTTTTTAATACATATTTAGAATTTGATAGCAGAAAACTGAATCTTCTGCTATACCTCAATACTAAAACTGTTACAAATATTATTTGAAATGAATGTACTATCCGTTCATTATCCTAAATGTTGCAAAATTTTTATCTATAAATCGATTTGTATGAGGGATTAATGTAACCCTGTATACCACCTTTTTCAAGTTAAAATTTAATATACCATATATAAATATTTATCGGTTGTCTTACAAACATCTTTGACAATCGTTAACCTTCTAGTGGAACTTCTCTTCTCTGTTCGACGGGTTAGGTTAGCCTCCTGCCCGGCGTACATGCAAAGAGGGCTCACAGAACCTACTCTATTGTAGGTAATTAACAGGCCATTGGCCTATACACAGAAGAAGAAGAAGAAGATAAATATTTGTAAAACTAAAGAACTAACAGTTTTGAAACCTTATAAAATCCCATTCAAATTATTCATAAATTTTATCATAGTTTACTTTGTAAATATTTAATAGCCATACACGCTAGTTTCTATATTTTTCTGTAATAAAGCTTTTCTTTTTCTTTTACCGCCTATACATTTTCTGGATGTTAGCGAACACATGAAAAAGTTGTCTAAGTAATATTAGAAATCACGTTCATATCCTTCTCGATCAGCCGTTGTATGTACTACGTCCCCAATTGTTTTTATACCAGTCCATGTTCTTATATTTCTCAACCATGACATCTGTTTTCTACCCAAGCCGCGTTTGCTTTAAATTCTGCCTTGGGTAATGAGCTGTAGCAGTTCATATTTAGGTCCTCGCATTGTATGACCGAAGTAAGCGGTTTTTGCCAACGTTTAATAATCAGAAGTAGTTCATGTTCTTTATGCAGCCTGCGCATATATATAATACATATGTATACGAGTGCAAAAAAACCGACACGATCTTAATAGGGGAAAATGTATACAAATTTTCTTCGCACATATTGCTACTCTTACTTGAAGCACTGGGTGTAAATACAAGGCGGCATATGTGGTACCAGCAAGATGGCGCCCCTACGCACTATCACATAAATTGTCAAGCATATCGAACATGTATCTCTTATTCAGAATATCGTCAATAAAATTTTGATATCGCAGTATATTATGATATGTATTTTATGTTGCCTACTTTAGGAACAGTAGGCACATACTCTTCCGCGAATTACCTTGAGTAGATAAGTTTCTTTTAAATTAAGCTGTTCCGTTTTATAATTCTTTACAACAAACGTATCAGAAAGTTAATACATTAAGATAATATACTAGTGTACCATACTAAGATAATATAGTTTATTAAATTTATACCGTAAATACATAAGAGCATATAAAGAGAGTTAATAGGAAGGTTAACATAGTAAATGTTTGTAGACATTATTACAACTGCCAATGCGAGTAGTACGATTTTAATTTTTATAATATATAGTTCTAAAGTTACTTGCATTTGTAGGGTTTGTGAGCTGTATTGTGTGTTGCCTATTTTTTAAACTTTAAACTCTGTATAAGAAGCTTCCTATTTCTTCACTAATTTTTGTAATTCTATCGTGAAATCTA
This sequence comes from Limonius californicus, assembly GCA_014611495.1. Lineage (NCBI taxonomy): Eukaryota > Metazoa > Arthropoda > Insecta > Coleoptera > Elateridae > Limonius > Limonius californicus. Next base: position 126,605 of record JABXWE010102508.1, read on the forward strand.
AAACAAATCTGCTTTTGGATTTATAAAAACACTACGGTAATAAAGAACATGAAATCGCCAACGACTTCGGAGTGTAAGTCCGACAGAAAGGTTAGAATTTACTCAAACAACCAAACAACAAAAGAAAAATAAAATATCTCGGAACTGGAGTCTTAGGTAAAGTAAATTTTATTGCCATCAATACCCCGTGGTTTATAAGGAACGAACAAATACACAAGGAACTTGGAATAGACACTATAGAGCAGTATGTTAGAAGACTGACAAAGAACTTTATCAAAAATACCAAAAATAGCAGCAATGAAATCGTACAACAGCTGTGCCAGAAAAATATCCACATCCGACTTAAACGCCAATTACCGCAAGATCTGGTAGATATAGATTAAGATTAAACAACAATAGTGATTAAGATAGGGGACATTTATTCCTTCGTATTAATATATAATGATATGTAATGTAAAATATTATCAATACCATGTATAACATTGTAAGATAAACTTTAATTTAAAAAAAAAAGGTGAAGTAAATAACATGTTTCAGTTTTAGAACAAGTACATAGAAGATTTTGTGGTTAATTCATTTCAAAAGATTGGGGATGTCCTCTATTTGCTTCCATTTATTTTCTAATTAAACCATACCTTTATATATCTACAGGATGAATATAGTATCTTAGTAAAACTAAAACTAAACGGCGAAATTCATGTATAAATATTACGATCCCGAATGCATATGGTCGTCAAATCAGTTAAGAGAGTATTGTTTTCCTCAAAACCTTTGGCTACTGGTTAGTCGATAAAACGACCATAACCTAAAATTATAAAGGACAACTGGCCATCTACACGTCAGATTCTGTTAGATGAATATAATAGTTTAAATATGAATTCGTTTTTGTTTATGTAGCACGTAAACGAATACACTTAAAAAAATTATCTTATCTCTATCACTATTAATAGGAACTCTCTTAGTAACTTATGTAAGTTTTGAGGGAAAATTATTAAATGATCATTATTTTGACTATTCTAATACATCTACATGTTTATCATAGATATAGTAAATTATTATTTTTGTTATTATTGTTTTATTGTTCTCACAATATGAATAAGAATTAGCAGAAGAAGTAGACCATCAAACCTCTACGCATATGTCAAGTGCTCGAAAATTGCTACTTGATGAACAATAAGTAGTAGCTGATCAAAATCTATCTATAGTAATTGTTTAAATAAATTCTATGTTAGTAATTCTATGGTGAATAGTGTGATTGCTCTAAATAATGTTCTGCTTAATTGTTAGGTTTTTGTAATTTTTTGAATAAACAGATAATAGGTTGTCATTTAGTGGAACTGTAACGTCAATGATATCAATCGCCTTGGGATGATTCGGTAAACTTTTGCTTATTAAGCCGATTCCATTAACATTTAATTAACCGATTACTTTGTAAGACATTTTTGTAATATTACACAAGATATATTTTATTCTCCCAAACATCCTTCGTCATGAATTTTCCATTAACATAAACCGAAGCGGTGTTTCATCTGGGAAAAACATCCACTCTAAGAAGTTTACAATTTAACACTACCCCATTCCGTTATCTGGTAAAGTGTGGAATCCCATGTGAATAAACGTCTACAATTCATGGCATTATTCTCTCACATACGACGTGGGTTGCGTGTCATTTAGATGTTTATAAAAGCGGCCTTCAAACATACATTACGTTAAGCGCTAGTACATAGCAGTAAAGCTTTAGCGGTGTAAGGATTAGAGATACATTATGTACATTAGCATAGTCAGTAATTGTCCTGCTCGCGTTCAAGCTGTATTGAGGGTAATTTGGCAGAGCTTTTTTCTACAAACTAGTTTCCGTTCGCTTTTTTCCATCTATCCGGGATAAATCAATACAATAAATGTTTGTGTTTGCTGTTTGCATTGGAGCAGAGATTTCAAATGTCCTTTGTGTACAGCTCCTGCAGCTTAATTCTAGGAGAGCTTCTTTGAAGAAACACTACTTGTTTGCTTATGATGGAATCAGAAAAGTGTTTGTCTGTAGAACAGTTTCTCGACAATACAGGTAGATAAGTGCCCTTCAAACAATTTCAAGGCGGGATGGTATAAAGAATTTTCTTAAAAAGGCAAAACATGCAAGCAGGTACAAATGCTGACACAAAAACCTCTCATTATTTTCGTATTGTAAACAAATTTAATGAGCACATTATGAAGGTTAATTGTTTGGCTTATAGCGTTCTGCAATTTTGAAATCAAATACTTATTTTTATACTTGATATTGATGCCACAGTCATAAAAAAGTCCTTTCATGTTGATTTGTTACTTTTTGTAATTATGGGGTTTCTAATATCGTGGCGGTAACTCAGTTGGCAGAGCACTCGCTTTCCTGCTAAAACGTCGAATATATCTTGGGTTCGATTCCCCAGCAATACCACGACACTTCATAAACATTTTGTGCTGCACACATACAATTCCCCTATCCGTTTGGCAACTGTGGAGCCTTAATGCCGAACGTTAGGAGAGACCGGGGTCCAGCAGTGGGACAAAGAGGCTATTAACGATGAAAGAATTTGCCTTAAAGTTGGCTGAAATAAGCGTTGCCTATAGCCATCGTAGTTACATTAATAGGCGTCCTTCTGACATAATATTTCTTTTTTAATTAGTAGGTAACGTATCGTAATTAAGAAGAATATTAATAAAGAAACATTTTATCGGAAAATAAATAAAGTATGGATAACACAAGATATACCAAGATCATCGAAGTCAGGAGTATGGCGAGAAACCACAACAATTAAAGGCAATTGATAGGGGACCCAACGTCTTAGCGAATAAATGGGAATACTGAAAGAAGATTAAAATTTAGCCAAAGTAGTGAGTAGAGAAAGAACGAGGGTTCTGGAGCCTCCCGAGGTCACCCCCACCAACCACTTTCAAACCACTTTGAAAGTGGTTGGTGGGGGTGACCTCGGGAGGCTCCAGAACTCTCGTTCTTTCTCTACTGTAGTGAAAAATCTACCTACGTTATTATATATTTAAATTTAAAATAAACTTTGGGAAAATCCCAATTACCACCAGGATATTTAGAAAACCTAAATATGTATTTCGGCAACTAAGCTAACATCTTCAGTACGAACTTGGACTAACTAAAGTTACTTGGCTAAGCAATACTTTTGGAGATAGGTCCTTCACCAAGTCAACTATTGAAATCGAATGGCGTCATTATATTTATCAGAAAAATCAATTCCAAAAGGATGGCACAGATTTTAGTAAAACATTTGGGTTCAAATCGAATGCATTATCTCCATGCTCTCTAAAATAATAACTAGTATCTATACAAGTTATTTACATTTCCAGTTTAATGCCAGTTTATTTAAAATCTGAAACTACGATGGAGGTAAATTTTAGGTTAATTAAGAGCTCTTGCAGCAAGTAATTTTAATGGATACCAGAATTCGTGCAAATAGAATACGAAAATATTGAATTTCCATAAATTCCAACATTTGGGAAAAATATTTCCCAAAACTTTATATATGTAGAATGGGATTGAAATTACGTAAGGTGCTAGGATATCTACAAAGCCTGCCTTTTTAATTATGTCACAGCAGCTTGTTTGTGAGGCCTTCTAGAAATTAAAGAAAAAAGCTTTGGAGTCGTCTGTTTAAGCAAGTCTATTAGAAGACGCTTAAGTTAAGAATATCAACAGCCTTTCGTTCCACTGCTGGAAACCGGCATCTTCTCTGTCGCGTGCTTCTCCTCAACGCTAAGGTAGAAACACGGGGGAACTACAGTTTAACGTCGAATCCCAATGAAGAAAATTCCTGAGAAGGTTTTTGTCATTGAGATCAAGCGGTTGCTAACTGGATTGGCAAACTATTGTTATATTCGTTTAATTTTGCCGCTTCATCTGAATTAAAGTCTTATTTTAATTGCCGCTCCGTAATCGATTACTATTTTTATTACTTCCAAAGATTAATTTATGGGAGGCCACTTTCGAAACTTAATCGAACCCTTGACATGTATGATTAGTCTGTCTAATGTCGATCGAAAACAGTTCTTGGAATTCTTCGTTGGCAGAATGGCCGGAAGTTCCATGTGGGAGAATTTGTTCTAGAATTCTTGCGAAATATTTCGCATTATGATGAAATATTTCAACTGTTTGGAGATTCGCGTTGCACTTTCTAGCCAGTCGATTTAACACCTTCGCTCGACCCGGTTGCATGTTATAAACTCGGCGCCGATATCAAGGCAAGGCAAAAGTGAGCGCTAGCTTCTGGCAGTAAACAGGAGAGATTTTTTTTGGAAACGGAGCTGTTGACAGCTCCTCTGCTAAATTAGTATATCGTGTTGTTTTTTGCCTTAGGGAAAAGCATCTTCGACTTGTGTAAGATTAAAAATATTAGCACAGTGTCAGCTTTTTCTAAACACAATTCAGTAAAATTGTTCTCTCGACTTGTGTCGGATTAATAGCCTTCTACCCCGTGACAATCTCCTTTGGGCCGTTGCAGTTGTGATAATGCCGCACAGCGCGGGGGATTACAGCTCCTCAAGTTTTCGATTTTCTTTTTTGTCGGAGAAAGTCCTGGCCGTAACGTTGTCCTCATCGTTATCCAGTCTTCAAGGGCGTACCTGCGAATTTTGTCTGCTCCCCGAAGAACCCAAGAACTCCCCAATTGTGCCTCTCGCTACCCCATGCCGAAGATAAAACTAAGGTAAAACTTGCCAATGTACTATACAGGGACTGTTTTCCCCTGTTTATCACTGTTTCGTTAATGACTGAGAAATAGAACAGTTAATTCCCTAGTAATATTAAAAGTGAGACAACCTCCAGTTGCCCAGTGTTTCATTATACGTTTAGGTTAAAGTTTAATTAATTTCTGTAAACTCGAACGTCACTGGCTGCGCAGATCTGTGTCGTTAGTAAAATAAATAAGGTACAACTGTAGGATGTTCTACTTGAAATAAGTAAGTAATTTGCAACGAAACTTGGCATAATGTACTAATTATTTCTTTCATACGCATAGCATGCATCCAAAGTGTCATTCTTTCATATCAATAATTAACAAAATGAAAATGGCAAAGGTTAAGATACTGGTGTTCCTTGGAACTCTTCACATGTACAATTTTCCTTACGTTTTCAGTTGAAGTGCTATTTCTTAATGATAACGTTAATATGATAACTTTTGACGGACTTTGTATTCATTCGAATTTGTAAATTGAACTTAAATTGTGAAAGCAGGACCGTTTAGATGTTCCGACAAACACTTACTTTGCAACGTCTTTTAGGATATTCCACATTAACTGTATCAACAGTATTTCATTGTTTCCCGCACCTTGTTTTCATATATTTTCAAAATAGTTTACCTGCTTGGGCAATTTTGGGCGCATCTGTATTTATTATAGGGTTTAGAATAACTTCCATCAACATTTTGTGTGAATCTACACTATATGTGTTACTTTTTACCTAATTGAACTTGTATCCCTTACTGTTTGTAATATTAGGTGCGCTTCGAATTTGGGACATACTGTATATTTTCGTAAATATGGAGAGACAGTTTCAAGAGTGTGAAAACTTATTTCACTCATCTTTTGACAGAAAACCGCAAAATACTTAAATTCAGAATGGTGTTTTAAATTCCACAGTTAGGTAGAATTGGGGGAAAAACCTATTAGTAGTATTTTGCAAAAGTTTTCAAGCTTTACATCCTCGTGACCTTGGTCGCGGCAAAAAGATTTACTTCCTTGAGCTACACATAAATTTAGGATGATCCGGTCCGAAATATAAATTGATGTCGTCCCGCTCCGATTCATGTAGTCAATGAGCTATCTCTAAGAATATTTCGAAACTAAACCTTTACTAACATTAATTTCCACGAAAAATAAATGCGCAGACAATAATTTTCATATAAAGGATCAACATTTATTCTTAGTTTTTCTCCGAAAGGCTGCTTTTTCAAGCTGGAGCTTTAGAATAAATATTTTTTCTTCGCGATATTAAATTATTTTAAGAAAACTTTATCTAGAGCAGAAGCCGTTAGTAAATATTTATTTTCTGCCTTTGTTGGACTGGAAAATCTTTTTCGATTCACGATATTAAATTTAAGGGTAGGTAAGTATCTGGGGGAATGAAAATGGCATATATTAAATTGCTGTTGATTCTTTTCTGCGGTATTTTGCATATTTACTATGTCATGCAAATTTTAAAAACAATAATAATAATAAACATTGTTACAGTGAAAAATCAGCTCTTATAAAACCACTTCCTCAATGTTTACAGGGTGTTATGCAAATCAATAGCCATGTAGCCTAAAAGGTTGTGGCTATAATTGAAATGCGAGTTAATCGTAATGCAACACATTTCTGTTTCTGCACATAATTTAGAAAAATCTAGAGAATTCTAAAGTGACTAGATGATTGGTGATCATCTCATTTAATGATTTATAGCCACACATAACCATAAAGATGTTTTCCAGGATGTAGGTACTTTTCTGTGTATAGGTAACGGTTATCAAACATGTTCGCATGACAACCGAGACCGACGGCTTTAGGTGCCCTTCCAGGCATGATCGGTTGCATATGCCGCTATATTTGCCCACCCATCCGAATACTAACCGACACCGATTGTTCTGTACTACGAATACAGTTAGACCGGCGTCCGCGGTGCTCCGCCATGTAGCCGAATTAAATCTTAGGTAAAATGATATTATTGGTTCTTGATCTAGTTCGTTGAAATTGTTAAGAATCTGATATTTAACTAAGAATTAAAATAGACGGAAAACTATATATTTTAAGATTTTATGTTCTTGATACATTTTAGCTGAGAATGTAAATTGTATTGTTGTTGACAGCTATTATTTAAAATATGTAATATTTAGTTACAAAAGTAAATAAACACTCGATTGATCAATGGTTTTTAAAATTTTCTTATGCCATACATGACAGTTGAGTTTGAATACTAATTCCATTTTTTTCGTGAGAAGGATTTAGTTATTATTTCATTATCTGAAGTATGTATTAACGGTGGAATGCAAAAATGTTTTATTACTACTTGATGGTCGAACTTGAGTGAAAATTATGTAAATAACAAAGATAAATATTTACCCTAGTCCAGAATGGAACCCGCAATGTTTCTTTAGAAGAGCTCATTCATTCATTATGCCATAAAAATAGTGGAAAAAGCTATTATTTAACTGGAATTAAAACAAACCCCTTAGCATTGATTGAAATGATCAAGGGCGGAAGTAATAAATATGTCTTACCGGAACGCAATTGCTTGAATGCTTTAAAAAACAAAAGACAACAAGCTTGTGACATACACAGTGTTGTCGAATAAGTGTTGACCGTGCTTCTACCTCTAGCCGCCCCCTATCAATCTTCAGATGGGTATGTAACAAACACAGCTTTCAGGGATAAATCGTTTTGTGTTACTTTTAGTTTCATTTTATTTTGCTGTATATTGTTCACGAAAATAAACTATTATTGCCTGATAATTTTCAACCGTAACTGAGTTTCGTTTCCAAATCTTTTACTGGACGAGTCCCGGCATACGGTCATCCTTAAAAATGAATCGATTTTTGCGTAATTATAAAGGTAAAAATGATTTTAGTTTTGCTTCGTGACGTCAATAATAGCTCTTAAATGAAGTGTAAAGGGAAATCTGCAAAAAAGTAATTTCCCTTATATTTTGTGGTGCCAACGCAGGTTTGTAAACAGAATGCCATGGATTTTAAAGACTTGTTCGTATCATACTTTAGTTTTTTTAATATCCACGTTCTAAATAACTAGCAGACTATGTTCTATAACAAACCAACTGGCTGGGAAATGTTCAAAGAACAACTGAAGAAGAAGAAGAAGTAGAACCGCTTTCTTCTTGCTTCTTTTGTGTTTGAGATGAAAGGCGCAAACTTGGGTCTTAGTGGGGTAAGGTTTGAGGTGGTTGTTCCTATAGTACGTTGTGTTAGTGTTAGTGTTAATTTCTCCTCTACCTCTGCACATTTCGTTCGTTCGGTTCCTACTGCTGTGTCGTCAGCATAGATGAATTACCTTATCAGGTGGTTTATGGGCTGCTCGTTGGTGTATATATTAAAGAAGATTGGTGCCATTACGCTACCCTGTGGCAGACCATTATTCTGATTTCTCCAGCGGCTCTTTTTAGACTGAAGTGTAACATAAGAACATCTACTTTGGAGAAAGCATTCGACCAGCTTGGTCAACCGGAAGTCCTTCGTGGTGTCGTAGAGCTATCCTAGCAGTCTCTGGTGGTTTACTGAGTCATAATCAGCAGTCACATCAATAAAAGCGACTCCCGTTATTTGTTTGCGCTCAAAACCACCTCGATATACTGTATGACATTAAGTGTTTGGCTGTAGCAAGATTTACCAGGCCTAAATCCTGCTGGTTCTGGTATGATCTTCTCGTCAATGATATCAACTATTCCATCTAGGACCATTCTTTTAAGTGTTTTGAATAGATTGCACAGCAGCGGGACAGGTCTGAAAGTCTTGGGGTCTTTTGGATCTTTCCCAGGTTTCAGAAAAGCTACCACTCTGGCGCAATAGAACTTATACATCGAGTAGTCAACAAAATCAACACCGACCTATAGGAAAAGCGGTACTGTTCTGCTGCCTACTTCTAAATGTTATGCATTCGATAAAGTGTGGTACTGCGGTTTAGGTTTAAGCTTAAGGAAAACGTACCACATTTGTATAACTTTCTGACTAGAAGACACTTTTTGATCAGACACCATAAGGAATATATCAATTTTCAACCCATACTAGTTAGGGTACCCCCAGTGGAAGTATTTTGGGGCCAATTTTATACTTACTGGTTTCTGTGACAGATAGACAAAAATTAATTTAAGAAAGCTCCGAATAACGCAAAGACGCATGGAAAGAGCTATGTTTGGCTTGAAACTACAAAACAGGAAAGCATTCGCTTGGAGATGGATCAAGGCAATAGTAGTTGATGTGGTATAGCAAGTCACAAGATTGAACTGGCAATGGGCCGGACTTGTGGTGCGCAAAGACAATAGATGGAGCAAAAAAGTAA